>NW_019293552.1:0-34581 GCF_000500325.1 Leptinotarsa decemlineata | reverse complement strand
AGAAACGACAAAAACAATTGTACAAAAAATAAGTATGATCAAGAAGGGTACCAGTGAGTTTTTTGATATAATAAATCATACTTATTTGAAGGTATAAATTTGTAGAATCAATGTATTCATTAATGGGGATAAATGTATCGAAACTGCCTTTCTTGAAGTCAGTATCGCTATGAAATAGATTGTTTTTCAATAGTAACGATATATTATTATATGAAATATTCGCTCTATATTCAAGTTCGGAGATTATACAAAAATGATTTTTGAGAAATTTCCATAAATCAACAAAGAATACCATGAAATGAAATTGATTGTAGTGAATCAAAATTATTAGTTATTAATTTCCTTCGGTAAAGGATGGATATAGGAATAGAATGAAAGACAACAGTAGCGTTGAATGAGAAATTCAAAGAAAGTCGAAGTGAAGTGTCAAAAACATTATATTTTCCAAAGTCATTACGAAAAAAATTTCAAAGGCGAAGACTAAGCAGATTTCACATACTTTGTCTTGGAGGTAGCACTTCTGAATCCAGAACAAGCACTGTTCGCAAACACCAGAACTGCAACACTCTTTTCGACGCGCTTATCACCAACAAAGTTGGCGTCTTCATGACCAACCAAGTCGGTCTACTGCAACCAAGTTTGAACGTGAATTATATGTGTTGAACTAGCTCTCTACTTCACAATATTGTGAAAATATGTCTCTTGTTGAAGAAATATTATTTAAGCTTTGTTCTGTGCTAATCTAACTTAAAAACATTTCATTCAAAAACAAGTAGATATTGGGTATTCGAATGAAAGTTTCAAAAAAATGAACCAAAATTCGGGATAATCAATAACTAAGCCGCACAAAACTGATGATACTGTCATTTGATCTGGAAGTTACTCTTGAAAAATTGTTCACATAATTCAATCATTTCTCGAAGTGAAACTTGCATGTAATTGATATTTATTGAATTTAATGAATAATTAATTATTTTGCAAGATACTTGGTTATGTTCAAAAGTTTCCGTCGAATTCTCAGGTATATTGTAACACTGGTTCAAAATTCTATATGCTGTTGGGAATATGCCATATGCATGAAGGGTGAAAGTTGCAGAGAAAGATGGAAAGCGATTCGTTTTGCGACAAATCGACGAAAGGACCCTTGTACAAGTACAAGTACATTTTTTCGATAAAATATGTTCATTTCTGGACAAAAAAGTACCAAAAAGATTTATTTATTTGAGTTGTCATACTTGATGCTTTTTGGGGTTTCTAATGGTGCAGAAAAAATTGCTTATAACATATACAAAGCCAATAATAAACGGTGGTTTTTCTGCCGGTCGGAAACAGAAATAGTCGACGATAACGAGCATCCTGAAATTTTCCCAGGAAATCCGAGTTTCACCACTTTTTATAAAAACAATCTTGCCCCGAGGCAAGTTTCCTTATACGCCGTGCTTGCGGCTGTCGATTAGGAGCGGAAGAATTTTTGCAGCTCGAATGCCCCTTACGGGATTCGTCGTAGATATCACATTCATTGACTAGCTCGTGAATGAATTAAAATCTTATACGTCCTGTCATTTGTCACTGAATCATTTTTTGTCGTCTGTAATGATTTGCCGGGAAAGGAAATCGGTTCTCCGGTCAAGTTTGAATATTGCCAATTATGGAATGGTTGTAATTGTAATTAGAATGGTTTTGGTATTCACGGAATCCAATCATGAAGGCGTTGATTGCATTTTTTGAGCGGTTCTCACGAGAGGATATCCTTTAATGTTCATGAGGCATCGCGAGGAGCAGCTGTCACAAATATTTTTTTGAAAATTTTTAAGAGGCTATGAAGCTAACAAGCTTCAAATCAGAAATAATGATTCATGCAGGTCTAGGTTATTCAATATATACCTTAAAAATCATAAATATATCGTGAAACTTATTTTGAAAGGGGGTGTTACTTCCTGATAAATGAACAATTTTTTTATAGAACTAACGGATAATATCGATTTTACCTTTTGTTTTCGGAGAGTGTGAAGGTATATTCATATTCTCGCTTAAGCATGGGTATTATAATATGTACGGAGTCTATTCGAATGGCATATAAAAACTAAAAAGGTACCAAACGTCGGCAGTTTCTTTGTATGGTATGGGCGGCGTGGTATAATTTTTTTTATTAGTAGTAAAGAATAATGCCATTACCCTTTTATTTAGCTGTTAGAATTGACTTCGTATACCTTACTCGAGATTCAGTAGCCCGCAGCCAACTCACGTTCAGCGTATCTTCTCTGCAAGATGTGCGTAGGAGCGGAAGCAGTTCGAATAGAATCAGAAAGGAGAAAATGACAGGATGCTGCAGCAACCTGTCTCTCATTTCTCACACACGCTGCCAGCAGCTAGTTTATCGTCGATAAAGGATAATTATTATTATTAAGAGGTACGTTCGCGATCAATTTCTTTAGAGGAAGCGGTCCGCGTGATTCCCAACGGGATATATTCGATGTTTCCGGTTGATCGACACCGATTTAGGTGTAAGTTTATGCAGTGTATGGCACCTGTACGACATCGTTCAATGGTCATTTGATATTCGGCTGGGTTTATCAACGTAATTTATATCAAAATGTGATTTCCGTTGTCTTTGGAAATGCATGATGTCTCATTACAATGCTTTGGTAATACTAGTGTGATATATCATATTCAAGGCAAATTTAAAAAGAAAACTGAAATATCAACGATGGACTTTATTTTCTGTTAAGAACAAAATAATTCAATTTGAAGTGATTATTTCAGTGGTTTTTACTGGATGATACCAAATCAAGTACTCTTTCGATACACCATGAAGATAGAATGAATAAATTCCATTTTATTGTCTTCCCATGATGATAATAACAAAATTTAACTTCAATTTACGGAATAATAATGATTAAATATTTTTTTTTCGATAACCTGAATATATTCGATTTTATAATTATTTTCAAAATAAAAAATTTGCCCTTAACTTGTTGTATACAGTGCATTTCTTCAATGCCCCCCCCTTTATTTTTTGAACGGGTCGACCCAAAAAACTTGAAATTTGGGATAATGAAATTAATGCATGAATACTTTATTTTGAAGTGAAATTGACAGATGAAACTTTCAAGATGGCGACTGGGCGCCATCTAAGAAAAAAAATTGAATGAAAAGAGGGTTCTTGGGCTACATCACTTTGAAGCTCCTGACGAATACTTCACAACCCTAGAATATGAAGTCAATGTCTTCACCTACTACAAAATGGCGAAACATTCAATAATTTTCTGAAGACAAACACATTAATATCTATATTTCTAGAAATATTCCTTCTTATCTGCCATATGGCAATTCCAACAACCCGATAAGGTTTGTTAAGTTATTTTTAGTTTATAAAAACGACAAAAACTGTCAGTACGAAAATGAACATTATTGTTCACTTAGAATATTCTGATTGAGTTTTCGGTTTTACTAGTGGAAAGGTACCACGTCGACAATCTCTAAAATGGTCAATTATCCTCCGTTGGAAGAAAAAATTTAAGTGATTTTTATTCAAGGTGCGACGGGTAACTTTCACGAGATCCAAAAGATTTTCAATGAACGTTTTCCGAATCGTCCTATCTGTAGAAAATATTTGAGGAAACTTGTATCCAAAACGAATCCTAATGGATATTGTATTCCAATATGATGGAGCACCACCACAATACTCCAGACAAGTCTATTGGGATACTACTTTTCCCGGTCGTTGGATTGGCCATCGAGGTCCTACAGAATGGCCAGCCCGCTCGCCAGATTTGACAACTTTGGACTTTTTTATGGGGCTATTTGAAGCAAAAGATGTACGAAACTGAACCTGCTTCAATATTGGATATACGGCAGAGAATAAATATATATAGAGATATTGACGTTACTGTGTTCGAAAATGTTCGGCGTGAAATATCGGATAGGCTGTTCATATATCAAGAAGTTCAAGGCAACTATTTCGAGCATTATATTCCAGGGTTGTGAAGCATTTGTCAGGAGCTTCAAAAAATGTGTCACAAGACCCCCAAATTTCAATTTTTTGAGTTGACCCGTTCAAAAAATAAAAGGGAAGGGGGACATTAAAGAAATGCACTGTATATTTTAATTCACTTCTGCGATATTCTGTAAGACAATAAATATCACATCTCACCGAACAATTTCAGTAAGACCCCTCAAAAGATCTAGTTTACATAATCTCTATTTTCATCAAGAAACATAAATTACAATAACTCGTTTCTTGTTTTCAATGAAACTATTTTTATAAGCAGGTAAAATTCAACTTATGAAATGGTTCCTTGTGTTCTCTAAAATGCAGGTACTTGAAATATTTGTTTATAACACTCTCTAAAGGCATCAAGATTATACTGATAAAAGTTATTTTTCCTGTTTTATTTTCCTTCGAATGGTAACCTACAATAGATTACTTAGACTTTTTTGATCAGATATAGTGTAGCTGTATTTCAAAACATGGGTTTTTGTTCACTTTTCGTTTCTGTTGGAAATGAAAGTTCATTTATTACGACTTCTACTCATTTGATAATGCATTCGACAAGAAAATTAAATTGCATTAGCCCGAAAATAAACTTACCACAAAACTTTCACAGCCAGCGATATACTTTTACAGATTTTCTAAAAGCCGAATTGACGAAAGTTAAAAGGAAATTACGCATCTTTCACGTAGAGTGAGAGGAAAATTCAATTAACTAATTAAGGACTGCTAGCCGGTAAAAAATGGACAGAAAAACTTGAAAAGAATTCTTCTAGGAAAATATGTACTTCCCAAAATCTTTTCAAGGAAATATTCATTTGAAAAACAATTTCTTTGATTGAGTAGCCTACTCTATTAATTGGACACGGTTTGAGCTCATCTGCCTTCAATGCATGCTTGGGTGAGTGATCAATAAGGTGTTACTGGATCACGATTGTAACGCAGAAGTAGTGATCTGCATTGAAAGCTACACTGAGACAGAAAGCGATTTCCAATTTTGAGGTCGATGTCGGAGTTGGCTCTAAAACAAAAAGCTTTTGTAGACCTGACTTCATATTTGAGTTTAGGATTGAGTTTTTCATCGTCCTCATATAAAAGTACCTTATTTCCTACTATCTTTATATAAAAATGTGTTGTATTTAATCAAATATTTGATAATATGACTTTAAAATAATGATTAATGATGAACTAAAATGTATTTTCTTCATTTACGGATTCACTTGGTTACTTTCTATATACTGCTTGAAGCGATTGCATTATTCTTGACTGTGCTTGTGATCGCACGTTAAAACTCAAGTGTCTCATTAGGTCCCTAATGTATTACAAGTATTTTATATACAAATAATGTGAATCCATTCAATGCCGCCTCTTCTTGCAATACATTGCCATTGAAAATGGTGAATAATCAACATATAATTCCTTGAAACATGAATTGACCTTCATCAAACTGGTGAAAGAGGCAATACTGAATGGCTTCCGCGGTCACCAGATTTGCCACTCCTTGATTTCCTCTAATGTAGATACCCAAAATCTATAGAACACAACTAGCACTATAAGAATAATTGATTGAAAATTATCATCACTGAACAGTCAACCAACAAAATAGACTAACAGTTTCGCCAACTAAACAACTTCGATAGAGTTGCTGACAATAGGTTTGTTCTGGTTCTACGAAATTCAGGTTTTTGGACGTCAGGATCATGCGAAGCTGATATAGAGCGTTCTGGTTTATTAAGGATAATTTCGGACTGATGAGTCTGTTCTGGTTTCGACTGTGTAATGATCCTAAACTGTTTTGAACCGTCCAGAATCGTTCTTGCTCTCAAGACTGAACTGTTGAGAACTGTTCTCGTTGCTCATGCGGATTCATGTGGAAATTTGTTTGTGCTATTTGCTAGGATGTTTTTTCAATTATTTGATTTGAATAATTGATGATTGAGGGTAGACAACATTTGAAATGACTATAAGGATACGCTATTTTCTTGTCTTCATCTCTTCATATATACGATAGGTGGCACAGTGGCCTCCTCAAAAGGGTTCTGGTTTAAACAAGTGCCCGAGACTATTTCGGACTGTTTGAGGTTTTTTGTTTGTATGCGTCATATCTTGCGCAGTTTCCAAACAGTTTCGGATGTTAGAACCAGAACAAACCTAATAGCAACAGCCATCAGTTTATTATTAATTTACAAAAAATATCCTAAATGTTGGAAGATTATTTAAAAAATATTTGTGCTACATAACCTAAGAGTAATAATTCACTCTAAAATTTTGAAAGTGTAAAAATGGTTATTGAAAAGCATTTTTCATGGCAGTTAAATATCTTCTTTATTATTATAATTCCCAAGAGACAACGATAGTATTAACCTGTCTTTGTGCGGATAGCCTCAAAGTGGAAATGTGCTTTTAATGGGATTGCGAAGCTTCAAGATAATGAATATTTTTGAGGTTACGTTTGAATGTAGTTGATTTTTCAAATAATTTCTGTTCCAACTTTATTGTGAGAATAGCCATCAATTGTTTCGCATGATTGTGAATCTGGTGGTGAGATTTTATTCATTAGTACTAACCTCTGAATATAATCGCCATGGTAATGAAATCCTTCGAAACTGCACACCAAATAGCAACTTTCTCGCGAAACCATTTGCGAAGTACGCGAAAACACCGAACCGTGTTTCACACAATGGGACAATCTAACATCGCACCGCGAATGGAACCATCAGCGTACTAAATACGAAAAAATGGCCAACTATTCGACCATTATGAAAGAAGAAGTAGAAGCAGAAGGTACGAAATAGAGAGCAGCATTGGCATTGTTGGAAAGGAAACGGACCATGTCCGAAGATTTGAAGCAATACCTCGCTCGATGCATGCAATAATATTTCTTATCTCACTTTCACTATCGGGTTTATCCTCGTTTTCATTGTTTATATATTTTTTGAGGAATATGAGCGAAATTATCATAGAATGGCGATGTACACGTGAAATTGTTTAAAGATTGATATCTCTCACCATTATGGATCTCGTGGATTACTATTGATCTAGTTTGGTGGTAAGAAGAAGGAATTGAAATATTCAGGGGGAATACCCTGAATCTGAAGACAATCAGCAATCTCATCTCAATTAAAAGGAAGAGATGGAATGGACCCGGTGTTTACCTACTAAGACCGGTGTCCTTCAGGGTAGTGTTTTATGATCTAACATCGTTATTGCCTTTGTAAATGGGACCCGGGTAGAAACAAAGCTTTTCTTTAGAGTTTCAAAAATGTCTTTGTCATTCCTCGTGAAAACTTCACTAATGATCATCAAAGATCAAATATCCAAATGCGAACATACAAATATAATAATAAGCAAATTGCCTGCTCTTTCAACAATGATAGACCATCTTCCCAACTGTGGATGCAAAGCATACTCTCATAATTTGCATCTTAACCCATGGAAGTGACAACCATGTTATTTGATTATAAAAAAAAATAAAATGTTTCTTGTGAGGGGAAAAACGAATGAATCTTGAGCGGATTTCACACTAATGACCCTTCATCAAAATTTTTGTATTATAATGTATTTTCTTTCTACGAACAATCTGCCACTGACCCAGGAGTCCGGCGACCCCGTTCGTAAGGCCACAAGGCCACAAGGAACATTTTGTTCAATCCCTAATGCCAACTTTTTTGTTGATTCTTGTACATTCAGACGATTAAAACAATTCACATCATAATGATTTTGATTCCGTACATCAATGTAGCTCATTCAGCACACTTTTGAACCGCCCTGGTAGGTTTCGACAAAAGACTCTTCAAAATAAGGTTCAACAACTATCCGGTTAATTACTTTGTAGAGTATTAAAAATTTGGGCTTTCCATAATTCAAAAATAAAGATGTTTCTCAACAATTTCCATTTGTAATGAATTTTTATTGGTTCAAGTAAAAATTGATGATGGAATTCGCTGTATTTGTTGAATACCTTATATTGATGACGAACAAATATCCCGAAACGATATGCGAATAATATTCGAGTTGATTCGGATAGAGAACTTGTTAACTGTAAATGCCCTACAATTTCATCGACATAATCGAAGGTTTTTTCAAGAATTCAAGACCCAGGAACCGAAAAGTTATTCAACACACGAAGTACTGGAGAATTTTTACGTTTATTAATACACCTGATGTTCGGAAAAATTCCATCACGAATAAAATACGTAGATTCGGTCGATATCCATGGGTAGAAAAGAAACTCGAGACCATTGTTTACAGGCCGCATTCGAATTTGTAATTCAAATAACGCATTATCTATTCATTAATAATTACAAAAACCTTACAAAACATGAAAAGAAAAAACGAAACACCAACCATCGACGTGTGACAAACCACCTTGAACCATACGAACTCTTTACAGAAATATGAAAACGTCGTCAATTGACCAGACATAACAATCACACACGTTGAGCTTTAACGCATTAACCTGGATTAAGTAATAGCAAAACTTTCGGATTCTCCAATCCGTAACCGATGATTTTTAATTGCAAAATTTCATTTAATAATTCCATATACCGACGGCAGATATGAATCTTTTTGTTTCGTACACTTTAACGCTGTTTATGAAATGGAAAACGGTTGGTCACAACCGTGAAAAAACGTAAAAAATGGGTCAGAAAATAATTAACGATTTGCTTCATGACTACCTTACACGACGAATATTTGCCAATAACTGAACTCAGAATAAAAGTGAACAGCAGAATCATATTCTGTTTCACTGATAGAGGGTATCAATATCACTATCCGGCTCGAAGGTCCATAAACTGCTAATCTTCCGACGTCAATTTTTTGTCGAACCCTTATCATAACAATTGAGATACTATTCATTTGATAAATATAACTTGAATAAACAGTCAAGTTTGAAAAAAAAGAACATTGTTCTATTGATTCTCATTATATCTCTCAATATTGGGTAAATTATTGGGAATAATCAAATAATCACTCTAATGCTTTGATAATGTAAACCTAATCGAATGACGGGATTAATTATTGCATCTAGTGAATATATCACATGAAACCTTATGATGACTTACCCTCGTGTAGGAAATTGTTGTTCGTAGGAGGAGGGTTCGAATTATTCTGAGGAACTGGCGAATGAACAGACACCGGTTTCCGGGATTCGTCTTGTAAGACTCCAGGTGCTTGCGTATAATCAATATAAGTTAGTTCTGGAACGCACATTGGCTCGTACAAGTTAGTAGTTTCGACAGAGTTGTTTAGCGCTCTCTCTTTTTCCACATCTGAAAAAGACAAATGAAATGCAGATAATCAGTATTTGTAAAGTAAGTGAATTATTACTATAACTTTTTGAGGGTTTTGATAATGTTATTCAAAAGTGAAAACCTAGGATACGACTTTCTGGTTTATTCTGCTTTTATTCCCTTTCAGCTTTCGTTTTAAGCTCAGCCTATGTTTCTGCTTCAGACATTAATGTCATCAGCAAAACTATTTATATTTCCTTTATATTTTAATTTAAGTAGACAATTCAGATGTATTGTTAATAGAAGAGGACCAAAGACGGTTCCCCGAGGGACATCACATATTGAATATAATGCATACTTTCGATTCAAATATTGTACTTCACTACCAAACAGGGCACATCTTCAACTAGAAATCTAATCAGACTCCTCCTATGTTTTGAGGCGCCTTTGAAACATTTTTGTTTTCATGTATGGCAATAATGAATCATTGGTTGATTTAGTGGTCGATACCGAGCCAAAACCATATTCTAATGGCGCGGATTACATTCGAAGCACGAATCGTCACGGTAGAAGTAATTCATTTATAAGCACATGTTATAACGTATCATTTTCGTCATCTTTGACGCAAACAGTTCTTATATCGGAGTAATATTGGCATAGATCAAGGTAAATGTGATAAAATTATCGGGAATTAACTAACAACCGATCGAACAATAGTGATAACCATCGGGTATGAGTTTCTGGGTAATAATAACAATAAAAAATCGATTATTACGACACGAGCTCGTTCGGTTAACAAATATTCTTATCCGTAGTGAAATAATGAATTATGACAAGTTCCTCCGCTTTTTATAAACTATCCGATAAAAATATACGCGGGAATTTTGAGGACACGGGGTGGCACCCCCAATACCTGTATTATTGTCACTTTTTTCTTACAGTTGTTTTCTCACTTTGAAACCGCCTCGTTTCATAGTTGACCACCCCGATGGTCAACAATAAATAACAAGTTCAATATAAGAAAATCATCCCAAACTTCTAAGCTTGTGTTACTACAGTAATAAGTGAAATTCATTTTCGATATAATATATTATTCTTCCTCTAGAATAATGTAAAATTATATTTGTTTTTGCATTAGGATTATTATAGTATTCTTAGTGACAATGCGTCTTTTTCTCGCGCGATTTTGACTGTGTGGACTACCAATTGCTGTTGGAAAAACTTTGAAAACATGGTACAATAATTCTAGCCTTACAGCATTAGAATTATAGATATTATATTATTGGTGTTCTACAAGGAATCATTCTGAGATCGTTTCTCTTCTTAGTTTTTGGCCACGCATTGTTGACTTTTCTTCAAAAATGTGTGCAGTCTATGCGACTTGTTATGGGGATTACACCAAAATTCTTTTTGTTGAAAAGGACCTATACGATTTTGAAATAACAGCGGAAAACATATCAATATATAAAATGGTAAAATAAAGTAAATTACAATTGAACAGAGTTACGACTAAAATTATTGTATTTGATTTGCTACAAAAAATTGTACTTCTTTGAAAACATTGAGAATGAAGAAGTACCTTCTGCAATGTGGCTTTGCTGGCAATTTGCTTAGATTCTAGAATAATATATTCATCGAAATAAGAAGGGACTATTAAGCTTTAAAATGCATATCTTATTGTAGTGAAAATATAATAATATCCTTACATTATGTGAATTCCCAGAAGGGAGTGTTGTAGAACAGGTACCTGTAAGACGATAGTATTAACCTAGCAGAAGTGCGATATGAGAATCATGCCTTAATTGAGTAATAAAAACTCTCATAATGAATTTTGTAAAAAATTCTGAATCATAACCGTTCTAGAAGCGCGTGTTTTTTTATTCACAAAAACATAACCTATTACTTGATGAATGAAAGGGGTCAATTACTGCCCACTGTTTTATACAACAGAAAAATTGAATATACTGGATATATATGCCATAATTAACTCTCGGATGATACCAAGAATTCGGCTAACTCTCATGGCAATCATATTTGCAGATTATTGTGTAATCTATTCATCGAACAAATCAGAAAATGAAAATTGAAAGGGGTATAGTTTTTAGGAACGATTATCATTTCATTATTATGAAACGAATTTCTACACGTACCTTTTTGTAAGAGGTCCAAATGTTCCCACAGGATGTCTCCGACGAAAGCAGGAGCCCTGGCGGAAAAAGCGTCTTTTCCCATTGAGCAGATGTCTTTCCCTTTCATTCTGAGCTGATTCAGGGGTATGCAGTCCAGGGAAAACTCTTTGGCGGCCCAATGTAACCAATGGGCCACATGGTTTTCCGTCCATTCCCTGGGATCTGAAACAAGAAAAATACACAATGAACAGATGCGGAATATTTACAGATTTTTTCCGAATGATCAGATATAATATAATTTAATTGGAAGTATGTTTTGATATTTTTGATACCCATTAATTTCGTCGAGTGCTATACAATTACGAACATACCGTAAATTATAAACGCAAAAATAATTTGGTAACTTTCTTGTACATGACAAAAAAACGGGAGTCGTTACTATTGGACGAAATGGTTCATCCAAACATGTATATATAAGATTGCAGTGCATTATATATATTTTTGAATTTTCGCAGTTGACAGTATATCATTTTCTTCATCAATTGAATTCAGTCTGACATACGGTTGATTTTGACCGTTTTTATGCCTTGATAATTAATACAAAATGGGCAAACATGAATGGAGACATTTCCTGATCTTATACTTTTTTTGTAAGATTCTCAGAAATTGAAATACAAACAAGAACTGCTGCTTTCTAAACTTATAATTACTGAAGAAAGAAACCTAATAACAGTTAGTTATTTGCAAATATAAGTGATTCCAAACAACCTTCAGACATATTTGTCAACCTTTACGCCCTCTAAGAACTTCAGGGGTTTTTCAAAATTTGGGCATACAAGGTGAGCCGTAGGAATCGAAGCAATTGAAATATATTCACAGAAGAATATAGCGGGAAAACAATAATTTGCGGTATACTTCAGGGAACGGTTTCAGGTCCAACGTTTTTCTCTTTATATAACAATAGTTAATCAACTAAGTAGACTTGAGAATGATACGAGCATTTTTAATAACGCAGATGCATGATGAAAATCGAAAACAAAAACAGAAAAATATTTCAGAAATTATCGTTCATGAAACAAGTTAACACTGAATGTTGACAAAAAGAAATATTATATATTATTGAAATGATTTACGTAACTGTAATATAGGCATGAGATGAGATTTGCAATCCTTTGAAATCTTGCCATGGTCTTGTACAGTCGCACTACTACTCACTTGATTATTGGATCAAAAAAGATTCATTAAAAGTGCCTGAATTAGTTTCAGGAAAGAACACATCTATTTCCATGGTGAAAGTCATGAATAAAACAAACCTGAAGAATAATACAATATGGTTATTTTTAGAAAAATGTATTTATTTGAGCCTGGGATAATGGAATTATCTTCTATAATGAAAATCACCTAGAATTACATAAGCATAAAATTAAAAATCGACATTTCGTTTTGAAATATACAGTTTTTAACGAAAGACAGGAATAAAAAGGATTTGGCAGTGAAATTTTGTAATGTGGCATAAAAGACTTATATTTTTTGAAACTTCGTCAACTCGATAACTTATTTTTAAGGTGCTAATTGGAATAGTGGTCAGAACTTTGGATTGGAATGTCAGTGATCTTGTGTTCAAGTCTCATCAACTGTTGAGTTTTTATTTTTTCGATCACTCAATATTCAAATTATTTGCAATTGAATAAAATAACATAAATGGCAAATATGTTCGAATATTTTGTTAGGTTATTAATTGTTGTGAAATTGAATGATATTAAAACTTATTTCAAAATATTCATGTTATACGCACTTTAATAATTTATGGTTAATTTCATTCTTACGAGTAATGACCGTATTTCTCGTTCGTTGAATAATATACTATTATTATTCCGTCCAGTTCCAATATTTTAGAATGAGGATGACATATTGGAGAAGAAGTTTCAAGTATTCATTGAATTGTGTCAAGCATTCCAGGCTATGAATCTCAAAACGTGGACCAATAGTTTCGGATGACTAGGTACTCCTCGGTCGACAATCTCGATAACAATATGTCGCATACATCACGAGAACTCGTAATAAGCCTCGGAGCAATGCAAAGTGTCATTAAATCAGGTGATTTCACAATGGTTTATTTAAAACGGATGCTGGAACGTTACACATTGTTGATTTTCAATAGGAACGGAAACTTTCGCTGACCCGCGCTTATCTGATTGTTTCCGGTTTGCCTTTGTTTTTACCATTTGCCCTCTGTCTACTCCCTTTACCCCTTCCCAGCTTTTCGTCTGTAACAGGTATTGCCAGAATCGCAGAGCGTCAGCCTTTCATTTCACCAGCACGTACTTCTCTGTGAAATATTCTAATCATCGAACCTGAAGCTATTGTAACGGAGCATGAAACACAATATGATCAAAATCAAATTGTACATGGCTTAATAGGTTGCAAAAAGTTTTCAGAACAGAACATTTCTAAATAATATATGTATTCATATAATAATCGCGTCATTATTCGAAAACAGTTCTATACTTGAAATTAAAGTGTGTCAATTAATTTCTTGGTTCAACAATATTGGATGACACACAAGTAGTTTGAAGTCATAAAATAATAACCGGAGAAATACAACAAATATGGCAAAGCTGAGATGGATCCAAGATGAGTAAACAGTCTAATATAAAGAGCCAAATGAAAGAGTATTACTACACATGCCAACAAATAATTTTCCACATTTCTCAGTTTGTAGGAGTTTTGAAATATGAGGAATAGAGAGCTGGTTAACAGGAAAACCAATTTCAAAACAGTTCGGAGAAATTCTGGAAGTTCATTTCGGAGAAAACCTGGAAGTCCTGGAAAATGACTATTTTACCTTGTTCTAAAAACTGCACCCAAAAACGTGACAGTGAATTATAATAGCATCAGAATACCGGGAAATTGAAGCTGATAGCTTCAATTACTCTTTCAAAAATACTCCAATAAATTTGAAACAGAAGATTTTCTCTAGAAATGATATGTTCAATTTCGGAAAGGAAATTAATGTAGCCACACTTTTCTTCTAAGACCAATGTCTTGGACGTTGTTGAAAACGAAACTCTAAATCAAATCATCTTTAGGATCCGATGAGACAACAAGCATTCGTTCCTGAAAAATTATATTTCCAACCTGTCTAAAAACAGAAAAAGTTATAACTGTTTTTAAAAAGGTAATTCAAAACTTCTGGAAAATGTACACCCATCACTCTATGGGGTAGTTTTTCGATGGTCTTTGTATGTTGGATTGTTATTTCGCGTTCAGACGCGACAGTGTTAGAAGGCAAAACTTGGCACCTGCTCTATAAGTTCAAAAAACAAGATTTTATAGGCATCAGTTTCCAATTTGTTTCAATTCACTAGAATAATAACATCAGCTGGATATCCACCAGTATCTTTGTGAAGGGATCTCAAAAAGTAATAATTTTGTATTTGTCTACTACTCTACTGGATATTCGGAAATCCAGCAGATGCCAATAAGGATAAAGTACCCGTTTTATTTATGTAAAACACTATCTATGCCGACATAACATCATCATGCAACAATTGTAAAGGTTATAATGATTTGAATTAGTTGAAGTTTCGAAAAGAATCGACTCATGAATCTCTTAGATTATTTTCATGATTTGGAACAAAAAAAAAACAAAAAACCCGTCTACTCGTCATTAGTAATTTCTCAATGAATCGAGATACAGATCCGTCTATTGTTTCGCGATTTGCTTCAACGAAGAACGGGCACTAATTCAAAAATTTTTCGGCCGTTAACTCGGAAATCATTAACTGGAAATCAGTTTTATTGTTATCGAGTTAGATTTGGTCGACGACTCGCGGGAAAATGTGAAAGGAAATTAGTTCGGGAGGCAAAAAATGCCGACGATATCCATCGTAGGTGTTTCGTTAGGCGAAGAGAGAAAGAGAAAAGACAACTAACAATCCTACGGGTTTTTCTAAGGCGATTTGATTGTCTTATAATTCGAGCTTATACTTCTGTAAACAGTGAAGATATAGATAATTGGATGTTGGAATATCGTACCTAATAGCAACAAGATCTCGTAATGATCTTGGAGCACGGAATGTTTGTGTGACATGCGGCGTTGTCATATAGTAATTTCAAGTATAGTTGAAAGTAGAAGTTACTTTTCAAAGATATGCTCAATTTGTTGTTTTCGATGATATCAATATAGGTTTTAAAAATATGATTGCTGTGTTGGGATCATTAAAATACGGCTCAAGCAGGTTCAGAATGTTTGGTTGATGGTTTTATTTCAATTAACACAGGTCCAAAGAAGTTAACTCCATGAATACCCTAAAATCAAATCAAGTCAATCAATTGTTAACTTTTTTAATATGGTTTGAGTAATTTGTCAGTTCTAGTGAAGATAGGAAACAGATTTGGTATCTTTCCTGAGACTTGTAGAAACTCTAAACAAATAACCGAACATTCGTCATAATATTGCAATTATTTTTCTTATAAATTATCAGATATTTCCGGTTTCATTAGCTGTGGTCTACAGATTTCCATACTCGACGTTTCGTCTGCTACTGCGACAACCATTATCAAAGGTTATGCGGCAATGATCGAAGCGATCTATATTCATACGATGCGCAAATTGAAGATGATCCTGATGCGCAAGCTGAAAATGGCCCTGGTGCGTTTCTTCTTGTAAGGAACCATCCATAAATTACGTTACACATAAAAGGGTAGGAAGTGGGGGGGTCGACGAAGTGTTATATTGTGTCACAATGGGATGGAAGGGGTTCTAAATTTCGTGACTTTGAATTATCAATGAAAAACTCAAAAACATTTGCAGTAATGGAACTATTGATTTGGAGTTAGAAAAACGAAACTTTGAGAGTGCAGGCATTGTGCTGGCTGATATTTGGAGCCAATTGGTCACTGATGATTTTCCTATGGTTGTTGAATACATTAAGAGAACAGATACTGGACTGAATATTGAGCAGGCTAAAGAATTGGAAAATGATGTGACTTGGTACGCAAATAATGTTCTTGAATCGCAATATTCATTATGAATTGTAGAAAGCGAAGTTGTCTCATGTTGTAGTATGCGATAATCTGGCCTTTGGCGACTATTGCGAGAGGGGTTTTACCCACCATCTGTTTTGATTAATCAGGCGTCAGGCGGGTATGTAACAATAGAAAAAGATGACTCCGAAGTTAAATCCGCTCCACTGTTACTTCAGCTAGCTTTTGATCCCCGAGCATTATCACATTTGAAGAAGTTCCGTATGACAGCTAGTGCTCCAGTATCGAGGCATCCTTGTTCAAGCGATCGTGTTGCATCAGTGGTCTATATTTTGCATCATACAATCTCACTAATCAACACAGGCAATAACATAAGAAACAACAAGAAGTATTGTCCATCGCGAAGATTCGTCACCAGAGTTATTCATACCTGGGGGTAAAATTTTATAACAACCTACCGAAATATGTCAGAAGTGAAAATAATGTAAGAACATTCAAAAGAAGCCTCATAGCTTATATCAGAAGTAGATCCAGGAGAGAGATTCGTGAGTTGATTGAGATACAATAATGATAATGATAATAATCATAAATATAGCTATGAGTGGATTGTCAAGATAATACTGGTAAACTATCATTGAATGATGCTGTCTTGTTTCTACAATTCAAATTTTACCTTCTTGTTTGTTATATAAATCTTTTAATTTTCATTATTGTACTTATATACTTATATACAACGTATGTGATAGAATATTGTGTTAAGCGTACTGAATGTATTATTGTAAAAAAATTAATTATGTGTTGTGTTACCACGTACAAGTTGTTGAAGCTCTCAACAACTTCTGTTGGTTCATTGCAATGTTTATTGTATTTATCGTGTGTTACTTCAGTATGTTGATTTACTATCAATAAACAACATTCATTCATATCATTCATTCGTTCATTCATTCATTCATTCATTGAAAGAATTGCTGCTAGACGTGCCAGAGAAACTCTTTGTTTGGATGATAACGTTGATGCTGTATGGCTGGATCAAAAAGATGTTGACATAACGAATGTTCCTGATATCAACAATACAAACGAGAACAGAGTGTCTGCTATGCCAGGAGTGGATTCAAATTTCAAATGCGCCGTACGGAAATAAAGGCCAAGAAAACCTAGAGTCCATGGACTAGAGATGGTTGAGCATGATCTTTAATTAACATAAATAATCGTTTTTTGTTTCGATACTTTCTTGACATGTTTGATTTGATATTGATTTTATTAAAAAATGATCTGAATTGAAATAAAACAAATTTCGGAACTGCTGTTTCAATTCAACAACAATTTCTAGATGTAAACTTGTAAAATATGTGACGTCACACTAAGGAGGGAGGTTTCACAAATGTAACCAGCTGTGAAAAAGACGGGACAGGGTAAGAAATAATGAATTTCATATGGCGTAATTAATGGATTATCTCTAATAGGGCTAAGTGTCAGGTGTCAGACTGCTCTTTTACCTGATTGAACAATCATTTGGAAAGATTACTAAGCTTATTAAGGTTAAGATACTTTCATATTCAACACACGACAACCTCAATATCGACCTGAAATCTTTTCAGAATGTCATTGTGGTGCCATAGGGGATATTCCAGAAGTTGGTCCACAGGTATGATTCCAGAGCTGTACATTCAGAACGGAATGTACAGCTCTGGAAGGAGAGCGTCTCCTGACTATACCTGACGGAGGCATTTGCAGACTGACCGCCTCACTAGCCTGAGGAGTGTATCATTTATCACACATAAATGCAGGCCCTATCTGCAGTCAGTTTTTCAGCAGTTAGAAAAGTCCCACTCTCGCCAACTGACTTGAAATATCATCACCAAGAAAAAGACAACCAACGTATAATTTCATCTAACTTCAACCGATTTTAGTGAAAAAGAAAAAACTGATAGCTTCAAACATGGCAACACAGCTTCCCTCATGGTCTGAAAGATTATCCCCATATCTCGTCTATATGATGTAGACGATCGGGCTACTGGCTAATTAGCCGCTACTGATGCGTAAATGATTGGCAGTAAAATTATTTATTTCTCAGTGGAACATTAATTAATATTTATTATAACGAAAATGGCATTAAAAGTTTATAGAGATTGTTCGGTGTATACCGCCGTATATAAATCCGTAATTAGTCGGGTAAACATCGATGATATTGACCAATTAGGGCGGTCTGATTTGTTCCGATCACGGCATGATTAGATTTAAGGAATTTGCTAACAAGAAATAAATCTGACTCTTGATGAGTTCATATTTCGTCATGAATGCCACTTCTGAAATAATGATGATCAGATATCGAACAGAATAAAGTAAACAACTTAAGACTTCTACTGGATGTTCGGAATAACCGAACGCAATTATCTCGACCTTTTCACCATTAATTGGTATCGTTCGACCACCTTAATCTAGGAATTTCTTTATCGGTGGTCAAAATAATCTAGTCTTTTACCGACGACATAATTCGAAAATGGGATGATGACGTCACGTAATTGTAGTCGCATGTCCTTACTAGAAACAGAGTTGGCTATTCTTGGAAAGTCATTGTTACTCGATTACAGACACTATTGTTTTGGTGGTCATGAAACTCGGTTGATGGAGTCACACCAGAATAGTGTTTATTGCGAACTAAGAAGTAATTTTTTGTAAAATGAAGCCCGATGGAACCGGAAAATTACGTCTTCTGTCGATGTTTACTTTTGGACAAGAAGGGAATTCTTGTTTGTACCATATATTTATGAAAATGTATCTCAAAACATGACGAGATTTTGATGCTTTTGATCAAACAGGAATACAAAAATTGAAAAATTCCGTTCGGATATCATTCTTTGCATGGTCTGTAACGTTTAAATGGCGAACATAGGAGCGATTCATATTTAAGGTAGATAGTGAGCGATAGATGGACTTGATTTGCGATAGTTATCGATGTGGCCATATCTCTTAACAAGTTTGAACCCATTCTCCAAAAAGTCCATATAAAGGCCACATATATCGAATCGATCCTGCGGTATACAAACGAGGTTTTCTTCAAGAGCCTTGGATACCTCGGCTCATCCACGAACCAGACCTTTCATTGCCTTCTTCAGGGCTTCATATCTTGAAAAACTTGTTTACCTGACGGTTTACCTTCGCTCAAAGGAATTTTGACATCTGTCGAAGAAGTTGAGAAATAAAAAATCAGCAATCAGCAAAGGAATAACTGCATATATATTCGAAATTTGTTCATTTCTGAAGACGGGGGCAGATGTTGGCCTCCGAAACGAAAACTAACAATTTATTTGATATGCAAAATTATTGAATACGAAGTTACTGATAAATAGAACTTTTTTTGCGAAAAATACTTTGATTTTACGCAGTAACTTATCGGGGTAAACTAAAAGGTTTGCCCTTTCTCTGCACCAATTTCAGTATTAATATTTTTCAGATTGTGGAAAGTGAAAATACCAAAAAAGGGTCCATAAAAAATTGATTTTCCTCCAGGAAAACTGCCTTTCATTCCATAGTTATTTCGAATGGAACAAATATACATGTGACAGAAATGATGCAGAAGAATGCGCAAAAAAAAGAAAAATTAACAATAATATTTAGTAGTTAACCCAACCTCTTGATGTAATCTAATTACGCGAAATGTGTGAAAGCAATTTTTTTAACTTTTCAAGGGTATTTTTAATGTTGATGCAAATGGTACTTCAGGATCTATACTGACACTGCATGCTGCAAAACTGTGGTATAATCAATGTAGATTGGCTATAATTATAACTTTGTAATTATTAAAAATTTCCACAAAAGCCACAAACGTGCGGCTTTGTTGTTTTTTGGCTTGCGTTGTTTTTTTTTCATACATACTTATTAGTCGTGTTTATGGGTTCATTTCGTTCTTTTTACTTGTATCAAATATATCGCATTTAAGACCTCACATATGGGTCTAATTGCCTATAAACTGACCATTAATATTATCTCTAACAAGATTTAATGTTGGGCATTTCATATAGAAAGAGCGTCTCTCCGATGCCGAGATATTTTCAATTTTCTTTCTTCCATAATTCACGAATGTAATTACTAGTAACATAGTTATAAAACACCAGCTCTTTCGATTCTGCATCTTCCATTCGATTTGCCTGTTATATGTCATTTCCGAAAAGAGACTCTGAAAATCTAGGATTATCATTCTATAAAACGACAATTTCCTCATCTTCACACATTTCAATATTCGCCACAATTTATTTGTAATTTCCTTCGTAAAGAGCAGATGAATGATGGAATCCTTCAAAATATATCACATAGAATTGAAATAGCTATACAGAAAGATGCAAAAACACCTTATGAAAAGAGGAAACAATTATATTTGACGAAACCTAATGATGATGTGATATATTGTTGGTTGGTTAATGAGTTCCATTCTTGAAACAACCGCCATTGTGAATGCAGGTTTGATTCCTACTCTGGAACTGGTCTGGTAATTTGTAATCTGGGTTGCTGGAAGTGTACATTGAGTCACGTTTTACCTGTACGTTAGAAGGTAAGACCTCTTTAATTCCTTACTCACACAAGTCTTTTGAATGAGCTTGTTTCATGATTTTTGGTTTATAGTTCACTTGATAGAAATTTTAAATTGAAAAACAGTGCACTTTGTTTCATCTCTCTAAGTACCGTAGTTTTCCCGTAATTAATTATTAAAAATCGAATGTCACGTCACGGTGTGACGTCACGGCCCTATTCCCGCTTCTTGTTCGATTGACCAATAGACACAATAGAAATAATCAACATTGCCGAATTGTAAAATTTACGGAGCCTATAATTATCAATTTATTTATGGAAGTGTATATGAACCCGTTAACGTTTCAATTAATGAAAAATTCTACACATGAAATAAAATGTACACGAAAAATCATGTTTCGAACTATGTTCTATATCTTAAATCAGTACACAAAGTCGAAATATCACAAAATATTTATCTAAACTATGATTTTATGCATTATTTAATATACGGCTTTGAAAATCAAAAAATATAGCAAACTGGATTGAAGAATCCTGAAATATTCAATTTATTCTACAATCCTCAATCTGTATAACTGCAATTTATTATGAAAAAAATTATTCCTACATATATACCTTTTTCTAATAATGCTACTAAATTCAAGCGTTTTAGGCTCGCTTGGGTAATTTGTTGAATCTTCCAAAACTTGAAAGAAAGGTTGAATGAGGTCAAGTATAGACAGAATTAATTGCATTCGAACTGATCCAACGAAAGCTTCTGAGGTAATGACATTAATCATTTGATAAAATCTAATGAGGTAAAATGAAATGCATTTGATTTTTTTGCAAAAATATTAATTCATTTTCTTTCATACTTTCAGCAACAGTATTAACCCCAGATAATACTTTTTGTGGAGAATACTTTAAGTTGAAATAAAATACTGTGTCATCAAATTCTATATTTTCGTTCCCCTGTCATTTATAGTCACTTTTTAAATGATTTCTATAAAGTCTTGGAAGAGTGGAAGGATTGTAGTTATTTCTTTGGGAACCTAAACTCATTATATGAAATAACTCACCTATAAACCAATTCGCTTTCTGTTTTCTTGGGCCTTTTCGCACAATTAAAATCAGCACAAGAATCAACCATATTAATATTCAAATATATCTCTGAAACACACACAAACTAAACTCGATGAAAAAACGAATTGTTCCTTCGCGAGCTGTCAGCTGAGAAAAAATTGAAACTCAATGTTGCAGAAACAAGCAGAATGGATCCGATATGATATACATTTTCAATGCCGAATAAACCAATAAATTGTGACATTTGTACTCCATTTTCCCGAGAAAATGAACGATCAATTGAAATTTTCTGTAATTATTCATTCATTTTTTAAGAATAAAGCCAGCAAACAAATAAATATACAATAATAAGATCGCTGGAATCCACGAATGAAGCATAAAAATGGACAATAATTTTTGCATTGATAACTGATATAGTACAAGTTATATCTAAATATGATTCTAAATAGAATTTAAGGAGCTGTATTTTCAAATGGTTTTCGAATGCTCATGAACCCTAATAAAATAAATCAATTATGCATTCATGCCACCCACCAAAAATAATAAGAAATTCAACGTAACTGGTATATTAGCCATATTGTCATCCAGTCAGCCAGCGCCCTCTGTAATGTATGCGACAATGTGCTCTTTCTACTGTCAATGGTTTCCACACATAACTACGTATTTTTGTTAAAATAATTTCAAAATGAATGTTGAGCCTAGTTTTTTTAAAGCTGACTCCGACAACTTACCAAGAGTCGATTTTGAAACGATCGATGAATTTCACTTGAAAAATTTGCAATACTTTGGTACCGAAATGAAGAATGAAAAATTGAAACGGTAGGTGGTAGAAGGTCCCTTTTATTCATATGACATTCATTTCAGACTTTGTCTTTTATCGAAGGATGGAAAGTTTTACTTATCGCACTGGGTCCGTTTTTATGGTTTTTAAATCAATCTATCTGTTTCACTGTCATGGCGCCATAGGCAGGTGAAATAGTTAATGTTCATAAGCAAGCCGCATAACACAGCGGTTTATAAGTTGCCAACCTGAATTCATCTAAAGTAATATCTTGATCTACAGTGTGTCAATTAAGTATGAACCATAAATTCAACAGACGATTCTTTAGGTAATTTTAAGACGAAAAGTTCATATAAACATGGGTCCGCAAATCCTTCGTTCTCAAGATACAGGGTGTTCACTTAATTTTGTTGTTATTTGGCAATGGTATTTATAACATTAAGGAGCTAATTTAGCCCAAACGTGATTCATTTCAGAGTGCGAAATTCAATGATGCGGCGGCTAGACGGTTGTATTGAAGCCGAAGGAGGCCATTTTCAACACTTAATTTAGTGCAATTCGTCACTCTAGATGTTAATGTTATTTATTATTTGTTGTTATAGTCACATAGTTACTAATGAAAAATTGTCAAAATAATAATTTCCAAAAGAAACATTCAATTCCCCATATTATTCCTTGTGAGGTCCAGGGATATGCAATTAGGTCGACTTTTTTTTCTTAGAAACTAAGCAAGATACGAAAAAAATTCAAGAGACAAAAAAGTCGTATTTCTAATTGCTCAATCCAAGGACATTATGAAAATTGCACAACAGTCAGTGGCGTACATTTTTAAGTCAAAAATATTCGTTGAAATCTCGCTCGAGACGCCACTGGACTTAATAAATTGAATCACGTTCGGGCTACATTAGCTCCTTAATGTTATAAATACCATTGACAAATTACAACCAAATTAGGTAAAGGATATTTACGAATAACTTTTTTTTTATTTTTATTGCAACACCCTGTATTTTGAGAAAGAAGGATTGGCGGACCCATGTTTATATGAACATTCCGTCTTAAAATTACCTAAAGAATCGTCGGTTGAATTTATGGTACATATTTAGTTAACACCATGTATGAAGTATTTCACCTGGCTGGAAAATATACTTCTGACCTCTTCTAGGGATTGCAGGTACAAGGTAAGACCGCGTTGATCCTCATCTTGCACAAGTTTCGACTTTTTGTAGTTGTAGTTTGTATGGGAAGGATTTTTGTTTCAACACATCTTCACCGGCAGCAAGAGTTTGCATATCTCAATAAGGATCTAGAGTGATTACGAATTGGGGTGAAAGTAACCAGATTCAATTCTCTGTCACAAAAATCCAGGCATCGGTTTTCCCCAAAGAAATAAATGTCTTCAAACCGGATAATGTCAGGACAGACAATTGTTGGGGGTTAAAATGGACACAATCATGTCGCTGGAATTGCACAGACTGCTTCTCAAAAGCTTGGAACACTGTGCCGAACTTGAAAACTGTACACACCTCAGCATTTTTTAATGCTTTATGAAGCTCAGATCAGACTTTCTTTGGAGTATTGTTCACATATATGGAGCTCCGCCCCTAAGCATACTCTGAAGCTGCCTGATTCCATCCAGAAAAAAGCCATCCACCTGATTGGAGAGGCGAACATCACTTGCAACCTTGATAGTCTGGAATATATATCAAAGAAACATTGGGATTTGTCTCTCTTCTATAGATACTTTAACGGGAAGTGGTCAAGTGCCACAAGAGCGGTACATAACAGAAATACGCGACGGACTGTGGCTGCTCATCGTTTTGAGGTTCAACTCAGTACACCTCGAACTTCACTGTTTCATTTGGAGAACTGTTTATGTGAAATTAACTTCCTGAGAACGTTTTTCCAAATCAAATGTGAATCGCTACTTTCGCAAAGGCACCGCTCTTAGAGCGCCTTAAGGATTTTCCTGTAGTGCTTGTGTTTGGTCCTTGAGAAAGACTAAAAACCAATTATAATGAATTTACAACTGTTCTGGGAACTCATAAGAAAGTAAATTTTACGTACATGTAGAGTAGTATACAAATTTTCATCGTGTTGGTGAAATTTCTGAAGCACTGTGTCCCTCGACTCAAATTTTCATTCAAATCCTTTCTCAATGTCTGTTCGACAATGCGAGACCCATTGAAAAAGCGTTGGTAATAATGGACTTTGTAGGCGTATATCGAAACTCTTTCAATTGGTGACCGCTCAACCGATAACTTTTGTACCATATCAAAGTAAAAATCTGATGTGATTGCGTCTGTAAAACAATGGTGTACCGAGAATCTGCTGTCTCTCGTTTAGCCTCTCTCTCTCTCTCTTTGGTGTCTACACAACGATACACTCGACGGATGAAGTGAGACATCAGATAGATAATAAATTGGAATACGAATCTTTTTTGCTGATGGAAATGACTCTAAAGTAATCATAGGGTAATAATTTTGGATGTAAATGATCCTTAAATCACTATTTTCAAGGGAAATTTCAAGCCATCGGAAGTTATAGCTAACTTAATATTGAAGGAATCATCAGGCCAAGCGAAAGTAATGATAGATAAGCAACCATCAATGCTGAAATCCCCTAAACATACTGAGCAAAATAAATTTGGTTAGTCTCGTGATGATCACAGTAGAAAGCAAAAAACTGGGAAAAAAGTTAGCGAAGAACTTTTGTGTTGCTAGTAATAGTAAATAATCATAACTCTTTACGTCATATCTTGTGTGGAAAATTGAATTATGCACGTGACTCAATTTGAAAAAATGGTGAGTTTTTCTCGAAAAAGATCCATTGACTCTTTGGTATATTCTGCATTGTTATGACTCCCTAAGCAGGGTCATAATCCGCTATATGCTAAGGGAAGTTAAACTGTGGCTGATATTCTGTTGATTACATTTGTACTCATTCCAACCAAGTTTTGCCTATCCTTGGCTATACTCGTATCGCACTATATAACGAGTTCCTTGGGGAACTCCGTATACTATTCTGATAATACTGCACACTCCTGCACACTCCTGGAGAGATGTGAATGATTTCTATAGCAGATCAGAATATTTGTTAATTCGAAAAAGCTTCGTGAATGTCGATTTATGCTTTAATCAGTCACCAACATTCAACGTGATATGATGATATTTGTGAATTAGTATTTTTTTAAAAGATTTCCGAGGTTCAAAAATTCAATTTTACCAATACTTTTGTTGAAATGTTTTGATAACTTTCTGGTTTTATATATAAATGTCATTTACTCTAAAATTATTTTTCATGAAGAACGAGTTTGAGCATGTAAACGTATGTTTGTTAGTTTAATAAAAAAATCGTACATAAATAGCATACAGGAGATATTGCAAATGACCCGTCAGTTTCACATCAATAAAATGAACTTACTCGTATATCAGGAAACATTCCTAAACCGAAACATAACTTTATCGGTGTTATTATGTATAATGCATATCGTGAGTTTGAGATAATTTTTAAGTTATGTCGTAAATGTTCATAAGTACTGTACCAGCATTCTCAATATCTAGACAATATATACAATACTTGATGATTTTTTTAATAAGTATCATCAACAATGGTAGAATTATTTAATAAGCTTTTATTTACATGCCCTGAAAAGAAAAAACCCTAAAATAAGGTAAATCTAACGAAAAACTTTTAGATCGTACAAATTGTGTTTTGTAATAAATTGGGGGTTTGATCCATTTCAGTTTTTTATTTTTAAATGAAACTTTGTTTTCAAAAGCGTCTTTCAATAAATTTTTCTCGGAGAAAACTCGAAATCTTCCAAAAGTAGGTAGTGCAGTAGAAGTACCAACCAACTATACAAATACACATTCTCATAGGACGTGCCAAAATCGCAAATAACTTGTTCCTTTTCATTTTTATTGGGTACACACTCAGTTTTTGTATTGAATATGTTCACAGGCGAGCTGAGATGGTGATAAATTCTGTTTTTCGTCAATCTCGTCACCTCCAAGAATTTTAAACGTCCAGATCAGAATGTAAACAGTGTCGTCGGCATCTTCTTTGAACCTCTCGAATGAATGTGTGTTCTGAACAATCGAACGGTCATGTTAACGTTTTTCTTGTTTGATGTTTCAATATGAAGAGTCGCAGACAATAAAACTGTGGAACAGAGTCGTATCCAGGCAAGGTGATTTAATAAATTGAATTGGCCGCAGTGGTAGTGCGCCCGAATCACGATCGGAAGACCGTGGGTTCGATTCCTGCCTCGACCAGATATTTTTCTCGAGAGAATTCATCTGGTTGAAGCTGGGATGATTCTGCAACCGTGTTAGGAATAACACGTTATCAGGTAAGACCTCGTTAGTCCTTATCTCGCACAAGTTTCTCAACTTCTGAGAGTTGTCGTTCGTATGGGGGCGACAGCTGATTAACGGAAAAGCAGATTTTTTGTAAACAGAATTATCAATCGTATTCATCACAATATTATATTCAGAATAATTCGTCAAAAAGTACAGAAATTTTGGTAGAAATCCTGGCCTGAAATCATCGAATCAATGAGCAAAAAACGTTCTAAGTGGAAAAAAGGTGAAAGTTGAACTTACATTTTGAAAAAATGAAACTGGGGCTCTACCGAATAGATACATCAATACTTCACTTCAAAAAGGCTCATTACTATCAATCAGGAAAAATGTGGAAAAGTCCTATTGAAGTTAATGGAATGAATTGAAAATAATCATTGGTTTTGGCATTGTTAAAAAAATATTTTGAGTAGATTTTCATCAACAGGTTGAAAATGAAGAATCAAAAAATGCAATGAGAATTCATTCAAAAATCCATCTCCATTGTTTTCCCACTGAAAAAAGATTCATTATGAAGCCATGATAAAGTTGAGGCAAGTAATAATAACGCCTTTCACGTGACAATAGATTACCATGATTGTGACATATCATCATTATTATTATTATTATTCATTTATTCGATATTTGTTTAATGTAAATTGACTAATGATACTCTGAAACTGTTACAGATAATCGAATGATTTTAGGTTGCACGCGAAGCCCCTTCAGAAAATTCGGGTACCGTCCTGCAAGTAAACATAGGGCTCGAGCCAGATTGTACGCCGCGGTCATTATGGCCGCTCCTTTCCCGACGTTGTTTAAATTGTGTGTGCTTTTGCGAAATTGATAAGATTACCACAAGAAAAGATATTTTCAGGTATAGATTACAATATTTGTAAATATATGCTTTGTTGGTGTTGTGTGAAAGGTCTGTCAATTTGTAACAAATTAAATAAATCAACCATTCATCTCTAGTGTGTGTATAACATTGACATGCATGATCAGCTGGATATGATGAGATATCGCATGCTCAGAATGTCTCCTATTTGTCACAGGAGTATACAAATACCTGCCGGAAAACAACTACTTCTCTGGCTAGTGCCACGTCGGATATTGGTTTATATGAGAGATGAAAATATTTCTAGTGTATAAAATCTATGATTACTTACCTTTGGTTATATTTAACCTCAATTGTTCTTTTTCCCACGAGGCAAATGACGCTTTCAGCGCCTCTGCCATCGTTTTGTTCGTGCCTGGAGTCAGCGGCGGCACTTGCGTAGGAATATCTGCAAAAACAAAAATAAAATCAATATTGAATAAGATGAATCACTTTACGCTGTTCCAGTCTCAATCATTCCCTCACTTCTCCGTTCATAAATATCAAACTCAGACTCCAACCAACATCATAACAATAAAACTCTTCAATATCTGGATTATGTCCTGATGACACCAACTTGGTTGGTAAAACGTCAGGTGTTACAATTCTGTCTTTCCGAAAATGATTATCAACGAATCAAGAAGTAAGCACTGTGGTTATGATTCCAACTCTCATCCGTAAATTGATTGGTTCAAATATAACATAGAACAGATACTTTTCTTATCAAAATGAACTGAGTTCATGGTTGGTGTGTGTTCAATAACCGTGCTTTAGCTGATAACGAACAAAAGTATTGAGGAACATACCAAGCATTGTGATGCCAAAAAAATATTTAGTTGACAAGCAGTTAAAAAAATATTGGCAAAATTTGTTATTACAAAAGTTTAGTTTCTTGTTAGTCAGTGGGCTATGCTTGAAGACTGGCAGTAAACAAATCTAAACAACAAAAGTTTAGATTTGCAGTATGCAGGCATATGGAAGAAATACTGCTAAAACATCCTTTGTATATCCTATTACATTCAATGTTTAAAAATAAGGAGGAGCAATATTATCGTATCCATTTTGGTTCGATTTGGCAATTATGGATGACAATTGATGTTTTAATTTAAACATCTGTCGATGATCGATGTCGTTGCTGAGACTTCAAAATATAACCTTCTTTCTCGTAGTCAACGCACACCTCTGGTGATGTCTTCCACAATAGCAGACGAAACGTTGTTTTCAAAATGAATTTCAATCATTGCCATGCTTTTCGTAATTGAGTAACCCATAAAAATTTAAAAATTCATTAAATAATTTTTTCTGAGCCAAACTATTCTCATTTGGTAAGAGAAAATTAGAGACTCGCTAAACGTTACAGCACTTTCCAATGATTGTGCACTCAATACCATCTCCATTTCAAAGAAATTGGAGACGGGAGGGGGCGATAGCCGGTCGGGTTGACGTGGGTGATTTGCTTCAATCAACTCAATCGACCGCTGTGTGAACCGGTGGTTCGAACCGCAAGGCAAACGATTTAGTTTCACTTCCTATCGTCCAACCCGTGCTAGGAATAACAAGTTGAAAGGTGAGGCCTCGTTAGTCTTTAGCTCGCACGAATTTCGACTTTTGAGAGTTATCGTTCGTAGGGGGGACGACAGATTGTTATCGAAAAAAAACATTTTCAAACAGATTCATCCCGCTTCACGGGATGAATGTTATGCAAAGAATTTTAGGTCAAAACTGACCCCTTCAGAGAAAAATCTCACGTGCTTTTGGAATGTTTTGAAGAGTTCTGTCTTTGCGGGATATTTTTGAAGGCTCACAAATGTTTCAAGATTTAAATTGTAAGGAATATATTTTTAGGAGACATCAATTTATTGCAGTTTTTTTTGTACAAATACTTGTTTCGTTTCTAGACTATGACAATTCTAATGCATCCATATTCGAACATTTCCCATATGATCTACTTCATTTATCATCGAATAACGACTTGAATCCAACTTGATAGCTCTCGAGCTACCAAAATAACCGATTCATTTCAATCGTAGGATCGTTTCTCAATGCATTGGCGTTGAAAGCGAATGTGCGACAAACATTGCCTAGAGAAACTGATGCTCCAGTTTAATAACTTGAACAACTGTTCTATTCACAAAACTATAAAAAGAAACGAATTAATTTAAAAAATGTTTTCATCATTTGCATGTGATTCCTTTCCCGAAAAAATCTGCTTTGTTGTACGAGAAGCAAACAGGAATTAAATGTCGAAAAATTTTTGCAAAGGAGTGTAACAAACAGAACAAGAACATTTACAAAAGGATGAGTGTTTCATAAGGTTTCGTTATTATTATATTATATATTGTATATAGTTATATATCATTACTGAAAAAAATTAATGATAGATTGACTGATAGACTAATGATATAAATTGAGGGCAACTACCGTGATAAATCTGAAAGATGTTTTAACTTTCAATTGTGAACTAATATTAGAATTTATTACCCGCTGATAACAAGAAATAGATCGTTAACACGACAAATTCTTGGAGAATCAGCCATTTCGTTAATATTTATCTTGTATATCAGTTGATAGTTAAATAAACGTTCAGTGTGAAAGAGGATTAATTAAAATTTTCTTCTCCAGAGATGAGGTCATAAAAATGATCACCCTGGTGTCCTAATCTAACGACACAAGTATTCTGACTAACGATACCCAATATAATTGGGAGGAGTCAGTCTGAATCAGTGATCAAAAATAGGGATAATCGCCTTTAATTCATAAAATTACTTTTTATTTCAGAATCTTGGTTGTTTGTTACTTTTGTGACAGCATGTGAACGTAAGATTCTGTGGATAAACAGTCTGAAAGTATTTTGCTATTTTATAAGGTTTTGAAAATGATATAAAATGCAATTTTTTCAACTAATTTTAATAATACACTTTGCTTATTATTTGCAAACATTCGCAATAACTCGCAAACAGTTTTTTTCACAAAACTTTTTTTGGAATTTGAAGGCACTGAAAGACACATTCATACCAAATTTTAGCCCTATAGGTGTGATTTTGACGAAATGAAAAATATTTGATATTTCCGCCATTATCAATTTTTAATTGCTCATATCTGACAAAGCTTTCATCAGATTAGATTGACCTTCTTGATGAATTCTATAAACCCTGAAATGTTTGTAAGGTTATTTACAAAGGGACTGAAACAGCATAAAAAACCGTTTTTTTCCGAGATAATCCTGAATATATGTCTACGTAGAAAGTTGGTCTTGTAATTCTTGAGGAAACACTCATACATTTTGGAAATATCACTATACCACAATATCTCTTGAAATTGACGGTGAAATTATACCTAGTTGGTATAAAGTATGTTGGTTTCGATAAGAATTTCAGTGAAATAAAATCCAGAATTCTCATGTTTCCACATGTATGTGAGCAGTTTGGTGAAACAGTATTAACTACTGTTTCTTTCTTCACAGATATTGTATTGCTATGATACTAATTTTTTTCCATATCATAGGTAACCATAGGTTTGATGACCATTTGGTATGACTATTAGATCGTTTTGATTTTGAACTCATTTGATTATTATGCCCATGAATAGTGCCAAGACAGTTAACTATTTGAACTGGCATTAAGGAAATAAATTGACGGAGTGAGCGATTGACTCAGTCGGTACTGTGACTTCTAGACACTATCTTTGACTCGCAGTCTGCGTATATACCGTATACATATACCACTGAATATGTCTGCCGCAGTAGCAGAAGAATGGTTTGGTACTACAAATTCCATTCGACTACAGCCTACTAGCCCGGAAACATTCATGGTCGCTTGTCAAGAACAAACCTTCCCCTTGATATTAGAGATGACAAGTGCTTTGGAAATACCAAGGACATTTTTTTTCAATACATTTTTGCAATATTTCATAGTTGACATTTGCTTGAAGAAATTATACTAATATAGAGTCGTTTAAGATGACGGATTATTTCTTCAGAACCCAAAGCTTTAATGATGCTCAACTCTTGCAGGATTCGTTGTATACTAGTACGGTAGATATTAATTCCAAGAACTGCCTTGAACTAGACATATGAATGCTGTTAGTGAAAATGTGTATTGAGCTTCGTTTGGAGATTAGAAACAAGTGTTCGATGAATCCTCAGATAATGTACTCGTTTTCCCCACTCTTTGGATATATCAGGCCAACTAAGTATATTTTCATTTGTTTTTGACTCGATGCTACATTTTGGTAGAAATATCTTAGTGCAATTAACCGCCATTCTAATACCAACTAATCAAATCAGTGAAGCACATCCGCGTAGCTATTTTCCATTAAGTAGGTTCTTGCATAATGAAAAAAACAAAACACAAACGATAAAGAGTAAATAACGATTAACACCTCCTTCAATTATCCAACAACAATTTGTTGAGTATTTCATGGACAGAGAAACAAGTTATGAGCTCGCGAGAAACGAGGGATGTAGGAAATTGAATGTACCAATGAAATTTAATCAAATTCTGCAGTAGAGCGTTTGAAAAAAATCAGTAACCACTTCGTTTGAGTATAACTCCAGGTTGGAATTTAATATGTAGCAGGTGGCACCATTAAATATGCGATACATGCCTTGGTCACGGTCCGGGTGCAAATTCTTACACACTTATTCATTACGTTTTACGTTTTATTCATTCGACTGACTCCCAGTTCACCTTCCTCCATAATAAATTTTCGCTGTATTTTATAAAATGTGTATATCCCTTGCGCTTCTGCATATATCGGTTCTATTAAAATTGACATTGCAATTTATTGTTGGATCTCGCAATTAATTTCTCTTACTCGAGCAATTAAAATTCATATTTGAGCGGAGATCATTTGAGTCCGGCTGGATATTGATGATGCCGATGAAAATGTAGCAGATGTAACTCTCGTTGAAGATTTAGTATTCTATATTCGCGTGTCATCGGGTATTCTATGGAGTTAAAAATAAAGGTATATGTAAATTTCATTGAAACGGCGCGTGTATATTCCTTATAGTTGTGTCAGATGTCCAGGAGTTGGTCAGCGCACGATATTTTCGTTGAAAATTCTCCTCACGTTTGAGCCACTCCATTAGCACAATGTGAAGACAACGCAAAATATTCCCGGAATCACTGTTTCAATTATGCAAGTAAAGATGTAGACAAAATAACAAATACTATCCTGTGCAGCTGAAAAAAAAATCAATATAGTGATGACAATCTCTCATGCATCCAATATTCCAAAGGTTTGAGACTGTCTATGAGTCTTTCCGAAGGAATAACTTGTCACCCTCTTACAATGACGAAAGTCTTGCAGGTCAGAACTGTTTATGATCCTAAAGTAGAAAAATTGAACTCACAATTTATAAGTCCTGCTCGAGCTGCCGAAAAAAATGTTATAGCTTGACGTTATGAAGAGCCTTATTTTATTGCAACCATCAGTTGCAGCACCAGTAACAATAGTAATATCATCATCAAAATTTGCGTCTCAGGCCCACTAATCAGGGATTCATCTGGACCTTCAAATACATCACAAGAATCTGTATCTGATAATTTGAGAGTTGATGTAACCAATACTAATCAACAAAGTTATACCTGCAACGATAATATAGAAAAACTATGAAAAGAGGATGAATGCTGAAACACGGAATCCTGTATGTGTAAAAAAAAGATTACAAAAAAAGATTCAATGTGAGAAATGTAAAGATTGTATACATGACCTATGTACTGGCATGGAAAGTGGAATAAAGCAGCCATTTCATATGTGTGATATTCGTGTTCAATCAAATTAATTCTTAAGGGCATTCAATTTTGTTTTTGTGATGGTTTGACATAGACTCTTGATCTCAGACTCTTTTCGTGGAACATTGTTATGATACTATTCTATCAGGCACGTAGGTTTTTCCACCGCCCTTAGAAACATGGAATCAATGCATCCCTCAACCAAATCAGGAAACGCATTGGAGCGACTAGGACCAAACGAGCCATCTTGCGGCAAACACGATGGAAATCACAAGATCAAACAAAGTCCACCAAAAGGCACACAAAGAAACACGGGAAACCGAGCGGAAGCCAGGAAAATCTCTCGCCACAATGCAACAGACTCTGGCTTGAACTCTCGTGTTTCTTTGTGTATTTTTTTGGTGTTGACTGGTCTTGTGGTTTTCATCGTGTCCGTCGTGAGACGGTTAGTTTTGTCCCAGTCGCTCCAATACATTGAGTTTCCGGGTTTGGTTGTGTGGTTCTATGAAGACGAGGGCTGCTGCGTCTTTCCTGTTCTGGAGGATCCATTTTGGTGCGTTTGTTGGTGCTGTCGGTTTAAGGTGTTCCAGCAAATGCAAACTACAAAAATATCAAAAATAAAATGAAAACTCAACTGTTTCAATGAGTTTGATAAGTCTTCAGATTGCATTTAATGAGGAGCTAGCTATGATTCAATCCTGCAAGGAGTTGTAGACTTTTATTGATGAAAATGAAAATGACTTCTGGGAGTGCAGTTATGCGAGAGGGAATACAATATTCACCAGAGAACCTTGTGGATAGACGATGTACCTCGAATCAGAAGTTCAGATGATATGTATTATGAAACTTTGAATTGACATCTTTGAGTGAGACATCTAGTTGCGAACATCTAGTTTCAGAAATACTACCACCC
>NW_019293551.1:0-34490 GCF_000500325.1 Leptinotarsa decemlineata | reverse complement strand
TAAGTTTTACCTTGCAAGTAAATAAAACCGAGTAATTATCATTCTGTGTTTTCTTCTTCAACTTATCACAGCAATAGTAACAACAATTAGGTAATCATTGGCTGTCGCGGGCCAGATTGATGACAGTAAATCATTGGCTGTCGCGGGCCGGATTGATGACACTGGCGGGCCGGATTTGGCCCGCGGGCCGTAGTTTGGAGACCCCTGGACTAGATAATTCCCTGCCTTTATTCTTCCGGTACATTTATTCCACCGCTGTCTCCAGATATAATCACTTGGTTTTCACAGATGCATGATCCCAAACAAAATATATAGTTATGAAATTATCCCCTGAAGAAAATCACGCTGGCAGACGCTGGTCTTCGCCGACCGACAACGGCGCTACGACCGCTAAAACCCACGTGTGTGTGTCTCTCTCTCTCTCGATCTTTCCGGAATGCCGCAACTGTTCGAGATTTGTTCCACAGACTTCCAAAGAGTTGAATAGAGTTATATAAGCATTACCACCAGTAGGAGAGTCAGTATAATTCTGGAAGTGAAGTTCGAAGTGAACTAATAAAGTGAGCATTGAGTTAGAGTTTTTGTGTTGCATTCTCAATGTAGTGATGAAATGAAGTCGAGTTTGATAGTATAGTGTGGTCAATTTTTGTCGAACTCAGGGAGAAAACGTCATTTTCCATGAAATTCTTAGTTATTTCTGTTGCTTACAAAAACTTTCTGTACTTACGTGGCATTCATCAGCATTTTGTTCACTCTGACACCAGTAACTTGGTCCATAAGTACAGCGATGAATTCCTAATTGAGAGTCCTTTCTAATCTCGGATGAACACAGTTGATATTTTGCACAAATCTTGTGCGAACTTACGTGTTTAGTTACGAGATTGACGACTTCCTTGCCATGATTTTCTACGATTGTCTTGCACTGAAAATTTGAAAAAAAAATTGTGTGACAACGTATGCGAGGATATACGTGCCGTCATTAACAAACGGGGGGAAGAGATTTGTTGTAAACGAAACGAGCATTTGTGATGGAAGCGGCCGATACTTCATGAAAATCCACAAAGAGTTTGAGTGACACTCTATTGCGAGATTTCTACAAGACAGTATGAAAATTCTAGTGCTTGTTGAATAAAAAATTAGCATTTTCAAGGGCATTTTTGGGTTTGCAATTATGAAATATTTTTTATTGTAAGTTCGTGAAAAACATATTGAAGTTCTGATAGCGAATATTTTGGTCAAATGTCAAGTTTGTTCGAGGGGTATAATTGTGAATCATTTTTCCACTTTTAAATAGGAAAATGTGAGTTCAAACTAATGAACGTGTCCATTTGAATACAAAGAATGCGCAACATAACGGTTTCAGGGAAAAAATGTCCATATGTTTTTTGTGAAAGAGAGAAAATAAAGTTGATCATCGAAAAGCTAATAAAATCTTTTGTAGATAAAAACCATGTTCAAAAACTATTTATTGCATAGACTGTTATGAAAAAAAATTGATATCCTTACAAAATAATGTTTATTAAAAGTGAATTTCCAGTAATCCTCTTGACAACAACATATTGTGACAAATTAATGAATTAACGGTCTTAAACACATTATTTCCAACAATATTTCACTGATCACAACCTAATTTAGTTAGGAACTAACACTTAATTTATTTCCACTATTTGAATTTCTTGTTTAGCCGCTCGATTCACTTTCTGAACTGCCCTCTTGGACCAGAAAGACGGGCTTCAATCGGTAAAGGTCCTTTCTAGAATTTTACCGGCGATTCCCGACTGCATTCTTTTGAGATGAGGTCATATGTTTGTTCGATGAGTCGGCTGGCCTATCGGTCAGGGGCGGCTTCAAATTCGTTACAATATCTTCCCTAGCAGTTTGGTTCATCAGCGTCTATTGGTGGGTCATCCTCATTCCCATCCTGTTCATCTATGTCTGCTTGTAAGTTGGAGTAGAAATTTCTCGAATCCACCCTTTGAAAAAAACTGCTTTAGGTGTTGCAGATCTCTGTATTTACCCAACTTAATTGTAATTGGGCTAGAATATGAAAGGCTCAACGTCGTCGCTGCAGGGATGCCTTTCGTTTTCTTAATGAACGCACTGAAATATAGCTCTTGTGCAATATGAACTTCGGTTGGTATTTGACAATTTTGACCACTCCGCATGGATCACGTTTTTCTGTACATTCTGTACATACAAAGGTGACGATTTTACTCTGCTATTTGTCAATCATCGGATTAACACTGTGTACGATTTAGGGAGAAACTTTGTATCGTGGACATTGAGGTTTCTTTTCCAGGCGATCACGTACCTAGACATTTCTTCCCCTGGACATGAAAACTTCAATAACCATTATTGAGGTGATCTAAAAATTTAGTTTGAGATGGGTTTAATGCCACCATTAACTCAAATCCGACAAATAATAGGAATAAACATTTTTTCCTCTGGTCCTGTGAAATATTAACTGAATTTCATCACTTTATCGAATACGGAGCACACAACTTTCATGCTGTCGAAATCGATCAATTTGTGTTACGTGAGCCCTATTTTCAATAAAATTAAATAAGTATCCACTGATATATAAAATATATCCTTTTATTTTTATACTGTGACCCAATTATGAAATAAAGTATGTGTATTTATATTTCCTTTAAGGATCTTACCTTTGATACTTCCACATCTTTCAGGTTCAGAAAAAAAATCCTAAACTGTTTTCAATCACTCACTTGTTTTTATGTAGCAGTGAAATACAGGATTAGGTAAAAAAATACAACATACAAAGCAAATTTTATTAGTAACTTATACATACATAGAGACAATCTTATCACAGTTTCCGATTCACATGGCTAATCCTTCCTTAATTCAAGGATTACTAAAGGTCCCTAACTAAACTGTGAGTATCCTTTCAAAACTAAATCGTAAAACTAGTAGAATCAATTCAAGCTTTGGTAATAAACAAAGAGGGTGAAAATCAACCTTGCTTTACAAATCGAGGGCACTGAAAAAAAAAAGAGGGATCTGATTAGAGAAATAAACGGTAAAAGTTTATGGTGTCAGAAGTGGGATAATTTATTGACACTCATGATTTTGGAAAAAAAAAGTGATAGATTTGCAGTTTTTATGACATTATAACACAATAATTAAAATCTTGACACACGGTGTACCCCAGGGTTCAATTTTAGAAGCTATTATCTGTCCCTCTTTCTGAATCAATCTGAATAAACAGTCTTGGAGGTTGAAGATAAATTCAATGCTGCAGATATAGCATTGTTAGAGTTTCACAGAGATTTAAATCTAACTAGCTACCAAAATTTCTAGGGATAGATAAATGCCGATATTTGAAGAACATATGTAAGACCTACGATTTTGTAGGCACAGATATCTGCAAGACGTACCTACAAAATCGTAGGTCTCACATAAGACGCAAGGATTTGGTACTCTCACCATAACTTGGGCATTTTGTATGTACTTCTCCGGAATATGTTTATTATTCTAAGACCCTGGTACATCCTAGTGAATCAACTGCAGGCATAGCTCATGACTAGTTGGAACAACAAAAAAATCATTTAACTTTGAATTATTATGTGTTCAAGTAATATTGTTGTATCCCACAAAAAATCTCCACTGATTTCTTCAATCGTAGAGTGTAGAGCATCAATGCTTTTACAACAATAATTGTTGGTGGATGATTTTTATTCCCAGTGAAAGTATAGTAGTGCTTGTATTCCACCAAACAATTAAGATTGTAGCATCAAATGGGTTGTGATATCTAACAGTAGGTAGATTTAAATGAAAAAAAAATGACACACCAACTCTCAATGTAACATTCATAAATTTCAATAGCATCAACGACAAGTTCTGGCAAGTCAAATTGACATCTACAGGTAACCCAAATATGTTGCTTCTTTCCTAATACCAAGCCAGAGTCAAGCTAAAATGGAAGTCACCAACGAACCCAAAGCAAAACCCAATCATTCCAATTTGTAGCAAATAGGTTGAACTAATTAGGGGTGAGATAAAATGTGCAGTTAGGAAAATTATTTGAGTAATCTACTTACCAGAAAGAATTAGTATTGAAGCCACAATAAAAACTTTTTCAGGAAAACCAAGTCTAATTAAAAGCAAAAATCAATCAAATTTAGGATTTAAAAACAACTACTCAAACAACAGAAAAGTTAATTTCTGATCTTCTTACATAAATTTCAACTGAATGTTAACATTTGAGAATTTATTCCAAGGAGAAAAAACTGTTCCACTCCAAGACATTTTTTAAATTGTTATATACAATTTTTCTAAGAATGGTAACCCTGTCAAAATAAAATTGTAATGAACATTATGAAGTAGATGAAATTTACGACAATTATCAAGTTTTTTCAAGTTCTAGTTGAAAGTAGCTTTGGTTAGATTGGGAATTAGATTTAATTATATCAAGAGCAAAGGGAAATTTTAGAAATTTGGCAACATAACATTATTTCTTCACTATTACCAAATAACAAAAAAAAAACTTAAGCAAAGCAACAAAATTTCTAGGTCATAATTTAAGAAAAGTATTATTATGGAGAAATAGATGTTTTTTATTCTGTGGAAAAGCTAAATGGAGGTCCTCAGCATACGATCTTATAATGAATAAAGTTGATTATTATTATTATTATTATACGAGTTTTTATCACCTGATGTGAGTTCTGACTAAAGACTCTTTGATCAGTAGACAGAATTGTTTAAATATCACCTTCAATAGAAAACTGATTACTTTTTTATGTAAAGATCAGCCGAAAGTCCCCAAAATAGGTCCTGGTGGTACTCCACAAGCCGGAAAAACATGTCATTCTAATTATAAATTGAATGAATAATGATGAATATCATATATTTAAAACATTTTTTTTAAATTTTAAAGATCATTTGAAACTGTCGACATTGTATAAACAAGAAAATCAAATACCCTCTTCACTAGTTTCCACATACCTTGCTTCTGTACTGTATCGGCAATCCCCTGCAGGTTTTCTCCAGGACATGTTCAACTGCATGATCCGCTCTGGGATTGCTGAGTATTTTCTCCATCACCTCCACAGTCATCTCGCAAATGGGACACTCCAAAATTTTTACTGAAAATTAGAATAAAAAACCGGAATATATATGTCAATTCAACAAGTCCGACGTGAAAATTTGACAAAAACAGTGACCGCCACTAAAAGTGCTGACTGCAAATGTGGGGTACCGCAAGGGTCACTTTTGAGCCTCTTCTATCCCACATTCTATGGACAGTCATCTTGTAAATGTGACACTCCAAAATTTTGACTGAAAATTAGAATAAAAAGCCCGAATATATTTCAATTCAGCAAGCCCGACGAGAAAATTTGACAAAAACAGTGACCGCCATAAAAAGCACTGATTGCAAATGTGGGGTACCGCAGGGATCACTTTTGGGCCTCTCCCATTCCAAATTGTATGAACAAGTTAAACAATGTGGGAGCCTGAATTTGATAGACCAAATATATTTGCAATGTTTACAACTTACCTCGAACAGTTTCCAAATAACTTGAACACAATTTGATCATGCTGCAAATTTCATCCGGTTCGAGAGCTGCAATCAACAACTGGATAATGGCGTCACCGTATTCATCTATGACATCGTCGCATTGAGTTTTTATCGAAGTGGGCATCACGTGGCAAACCTCTCTGACAATGTTCTCGATTTCATTCTGAAAATTCATACATAGGTTATAGTGATTCAGCATTTCTGTTAAAAAATAAGGTAAATATTCTACTTTCCCGTGCTACCTATATTCTGTAATAACTGCCACTGCCATAAAATATCATTTTATTCATAGAGATCAAGGTCTCATACTTATAGACTTCAATTCACTTACATCAGTCTTATTGTTTTTGAGTTGATCTTGGATTTCCTTCATAATAAACTGGCAAACTACACATTGTGGTCCATCTTGTTCAACAGGTTTCTGCATATCGACACGATGACCAATGGGAGTATAGTTTGGAATCGGTTCTGAAACAATCGAATATCAAAAATGTCTTTACGACGAAGATTACATTCAGATTTTTGCTAGGAAAAGGCACATTTCAAAAAGAAGGCTTTGAAGTATTAATTATATCACTGACCTCGTATAATTTCGACAGAGCTAGCGCACAAGTTTATTCTGGTACATATTTCTTTCGGTTCCAGAGACGAGATCAGCAGCTGAATAATAAGATCTCCGTATTCGTCCACAAGACTGTTACATTCAGTTTTTATCGTCGAAGGCATAATTTTGCAGATATTCTTCACAATGTTCTCGATATCATCCTGGAAATTGAGAATGTATGATGTATCAGCTTCAGAATGGATTAAATCGTGTCAGAAGTGGTACTTTCAACGATTCATGCATTAAATAAGTCAGTGGTTGCATCTTTCGAATCCAAAGAATGATGTTGTGGTATTCGAGTTTCAAAGAAAAGTTTTGTACCTGCAACACTTGTTTTATACTTACATCGGTCTTCTTGTCTTTCAGCTTTTCTTCAATCTCTTTCATTACAAATTGGCAAATGACACATTGCGGTTTATCCTGAATAACTGGTTCATCTATTCCAATAATTTGTCCATTGATAGTGTCGTCAGGTATTACATTTGTTTCTGAAAGATATAAATAAGATCTATAAGTTAAATCAATTTTTTTTAAATATCGAAGTCTGTTGAAAAAAAGTGAATTTTCATTTTTCTCAAAAAAATATTAATTTACTCATCAAGTTCTATTTTGCTCCCATCAAAGTAGTCCCCAAAATTTGAAGCAAATTTTACGATATTCTCAAAACACTTCTAACTTTCATGCCTGTCACCAAAAAACGAAACATACTAAACAGCGGAAACTGTTATCATATTTGAACATTCACCTTATTTTTTTAACAGTCCATGTATATTTTGATAGTGCTGGTCATCCAGAATACAATGGCAAAAGTTTCAAGTCAATAACATTTACCATTATCAAGATAAACAGCTTAAAACTATCCAAACCCTTGAAATTTAAAATTTTCCATGATTTCACTTTTCTTATTGAAAGGGGAACAATTTTTGGATTGAAAGTTTCTCGAGAGTCTACTTCTCCATCTTCAGCATTAAAAAAAAAAACAAAAAAGCTTTTTAACACAGACAATCGTTACAAAACTACTTCACCTAAATTCGAGGAACATGTTATTGAGCTAAATAAAAAACTCCCATCTTGCTGTTTTTATAATCAAGTTAGTTTCAAGAGAACTAAGTAGAACCTTTGCAAGATATGGTTACTTTGCCTTTTTAGATGCACATACTAGATATGACATTGCCTTGTGGGGAGTATGCAGCAAAAGCATGCTGCAGACAAGAACACTGTAAACCATTATTCATTGAACAACGAATCCTAACAATAATCTCTCAATTTATCCTTGAAACTGTAAGTTTAATTCACTGAAATACAGCTATGCACCAGACATATTGTTCAAGGTCACCCTAATTACATCACTTGTCATCCATTAGTCATTAATGACGTCATAGTGGTGGGGGAAGGCTTAGAACCGGCTTAAATCTCTTACTAATGACCACTCATTTTATGAACTACAGGATTTACTTGTAGTATCTCACTGTAATATAACATCTCTCTATTCATCTATTATTATTGCATATATTACTTTTTTCAGCTATTCCTTCATCTCCCCTTACAAAGACGCCATCTATTGGATCGACTAAGAACTTAATCTTCGAACTGTTACTTTCAATGTCTTATATCATTATCATTATTACCGTTACCATTTCATTAATTAACTCTGTTAATCATTTACTTTATGTCCTATAAATGGATACTTTACCTCGACTCCACATTCATTGGCTGTTTCTTCACTTTGACACCAGTATCCCGGACCACGTGTACAGTGGTCAGCCCCGATAAGTTCTGCGTTTTTTGGTTTTGTGCTAAGCCAAACCTTTGTCTGACAGTGAGATTTAGCCTGAAAAGAAATGAATGTTTAGGCGAATATGTGAATATGTTCATCAAAATGACTTTCCAGAAGGATATATCAATTTAGGTCCATACAACCGCTCCAACCATTATTTTGCCCATACTGTTATGAAACCTTCCAATAAACAAGCTACACCTCCTGGACCTTAATAAATACGAAGTACTGGGCTAAGCATACGACTTAGTCATTCTAGTCCAGATCAAATACAATAACTTAGTGATGGGAGACATTAAGTAAGCACTGAACATTATAAGTGGGCCGATTGAAGGGGAATACTATCCCATCCAAAACATATTAGCAATTACCAAGAGGACATAAACAGAGGGCTCAGGACCTCTAAAACTAGGTCTCAGATGAAATGGGGTCTGAAATCAGACAAGACATATATATCGCAATAGATGTACCTGTTTGGAGTAATGATGTACAATGTATCTACACCCTTAACATCTTGTAATATAGGGAAAGGCGAAAGTGAGACAACTCAAACTGGAAAATTCTCCGAATTACATGAGATTGGAAAAAGAGGATTTCGAAATTTGTGAGGAAAGAACATCAAACATGTTCAAGGATCACATGGCAGAAATAAAACTTTGACATGAACCTAACAAACTGCCCAACTCACCCCAAATCCACATTCATTTGCCGTTTCCTCACTTTGACACCAGTATCCTGGACCACGAGAGCAATGATCAGCTCCCAATAGTTTGGTATTATTGGGTTTCGGTCCAAGCCAAACTCTTGCTTGACAGTGAGACCTGGCCTGAAATTAAAAAAAAGATTTTTCCACAAATTTGATCTAGAATAATACAACAATACAAAACAACTATATAGTATGTGTTAATATTTGATAAACAAAATACTTCATCTCTTTGACGAGTAAACTATTGGTGGAAGTTGGCAAATTAAATCTCGATGAGCTAATAAGTCGGAATACAAAACACTACCGCAGTTCCAAATGATTCAGGCTTCCTTTCTTTTGCTTCAGTATAATTCTAAGTGGCAAATCTTCTCAAAGTTTCGACTCATAAGATTGTGGGTCATGTAGGTGGTAAAGATATTTCTCCTCGGTTTGCAAATGGTTGTTCCCGTTACAATATCTGGTACTGGTACTGAAAGATTCTTGGACCTTCTTGGACTTGACGTCTTTTATCTGAAGCTTCGAGTCAGTATGGTGTAATACTGATTTTAGGTAGATGCATTTAAGTAATCATTAGTGAAGATTGGCGGTCGTTAGGTTTTTGTCAAACTACTGCATATACTTTAGGTTTAGGTTTAGATTCGAGGTCGTTAGGTTTCTGTCAAACTATTGCATTTACTTCAGGTGATTCTGGTAAATCTGTCTCATTTTCCTCCTTTCTAGTACATATTTTTACACATTCAAGAGCATATTCTGCAGGATAGAGATAACTTGTTTCGGTAGGTTGAAGCCAAGGTGAAATTGTATCAATAAGGCAACCGTTCCTACTCACTACCAAAGGCCTCATGACCCTTGAGGAGTGCCTGTTTGTTTCAAATTCAAGGTTTGCGGGGGCTCACCAATGTCTATCAATGCTGCAGTATTTTCTCTACATATACACTAGATCAGGGGTCTTCAAACTTTGAAGCCTTCGGGCCATAATGATTTTTTCAGTTTGTTCCAAGGGCTTTCAAAAAGACTTACTACGATTACGACTATATTACGATTTATTTGGGTTCCCAAGAATTAGCTTTTCGTGGACACGATGAAACCGAAGATTCGATTAATCGCGACAATTACAAGGAACTTTTAATGTTATGGGGCAAATGTGATTCACAATTTGGCACTTTCAAACGGTAGCGTTTTTTCAAAAACCATCCAAAATGAGTTTATAGACAGTGTGGCATATATTATTTAGGAAAATATAAGCAAGGAGATTGAAAGTGTTTCTTTTTTGCATGGGAAATTGATAAAACTACCGTTGACATCGACACCGAGGAGGTAATTGATTTGTTTGCTGCAAAGAAAGCTAGAAAACTAAATTTGATTTAGTAAAAAGAAGTGAATATTCCTGTAGTGGTTTTCTGATAAATACAATATATCATCATGTAACAAAATTTTTCTTTTATTCTTCCTTTTCTTAAACGCCTCAATGAGTTTCCTGTAGTGCTTATGTTTTGTCGTTAAAAAAATTCGATTGCAGATAGTGGTTTCATTAATCTGTGTGCCTGATATAGTACCATTTTTTTTATCAAAAGATAACAACAAAACAAAGCGCAAACAAAGCAACGACATGTATTCAAATTTCATTATAGAACTGAATATATTTCGAAATTAGATATAATCAATCTTCCGTGATAAGGAAATTTCAATGCAATTGAAGTTCTGATGGATTTATGATATAAATGGAAGCGCAATTCTCAATCGACGATCTGAAGTTTAGTATTTTTGTTGTCAGCAGGACAATATAATATTAGTTTCTCAGTCTATTTCAACAAGTCGTTGATATCAGAATCAAAATGAACAAGTTTTCCTTGGTCATCGTTGCAGTCATTTTTGGTAAGAATCATCCCACCACCTGAATTCATATTATTCGTAAATTTATATTTGATTTATTGCTCCACTTTTTTTTGTGTGCAAGTTTATGCACTTCTTTGTTTGTTCGTTATATTCAGCAGTTGTTCCATCAGGAAAAAGAAAGCGATCTTTCGAAACAGCACGATAGTTTCCATGTTTTAAGTTAATGTTATCAAATGGGTCATTAAAAAAAATATTCAAATATAACTCTACAATACTACTTGAGAGGCAGGTAAATTATATAAAATTTTAATCAAGATTCCGGAACTGGATAGCGAAAAGTCACATGAGAAATATGAAATTGATTAAATTCTGGCATTGCATACATACAGTGTATGTATACAGCAGTGTATACAGTGTATGTATGCAATGCTAGAATGATATCATCAATTTAAGGCCACATTTATGAAAAAAAAATGCCCTAACTTACTTCGTTTCTGAGTAACGTGATGTGATAGTTTTACAAAAATGTTGTTCTTAGAATATATTGTACTTATAATATTAATTTTGCCGATTTTGATTAAACTACATGTGTTTGTCTTAAAACACGTTCTCTCCTATCAACTCCTATCAACAGTAGCGTACAACGAATTTTGTCATAAATATCAATCAGGCAATCCTTTGTGACGGCACTGGAATTATTATCCGTAATATAATTCGAAGATCAGACTATCCATTATAATAATTACTGGTAACTTCACTAATCAAGTTACTAGTATCTGATGAAGCTACCGTGTGGTAGCTATAATTATTATCATGGATATCGTTATTAATTTTCATCCATTAACGGATCAGACTATGCATAATCTTGACAAGAATAAACAAAGGAATAAACGAAAACGATAATTCAATCAAAATAACAATTTATGTTAAAATTTCCTTTTAATAACACTATATTTTGGGGAAGAAATGTTTTGGCTTTTCACTTCTCCATTCTTATACAAGACAAAAATGTGGAATATTTCCAAGAAAGAAAGAAAGCAAACAATTTCATAATGAAATCTTTACAAAGATTTGTAGATTAGGTAAAGAAGTACTTTTCAGGCACACAGTGGAAGAAAAAGCCCTTTTGAAACAACTGTACACATTGAATCACGCGAAAGAAAATTAAACAACTACTTTCACGAGAATATGAACTTTATTTATGCAAAAAAATACTTTTTTCTATTCAGTTCGTATTTCAAACATTCGTTATGAAATTGAATCAGTTATCATTCACAGAATTGCCCCATAATATAGGTAAAATTTCACTCACATGGATCACTGTCTTGCTCAATGGCGGACATATGATGCATCGGAATGATTTACATCTATCGCCTTGTTACATCGCCCTGTACCGCACTGTCACTTAAGCTTGACTATATCGTTAGGCGAGTGGGTCCCGTTTATATTATGGTAATCTAAGGCGGTAGAAAATTCGCCGGAATTTCATCAAAGCCGGTAGCATTATCCTCGAAGCAACGTCACGTCTGGAACTGCTGCCAGCGCACATCGAGTTGTCGTGGTCTTGGTCACGTCACAATTGATGTATGGCCACCAGCGGCGGCCGGCGTTAATTTTTTCAGGGCCTGATTTACAACAATACATATATAGGTACTTCAATACATTATTATACCACCAGAGTAAGAGAAGAAAATTCGCCCAAAGTGTCAAAAATGTTTTACATTCAATTGTTCTCTGCTTCCTGCACTTCAATAAGCGTGAAAATGTTACCAATTCGCCAGTTTCAACTCTTCAGAATTACAAATAACAACAGATTTATCGGCATTTAATTTGGGTAACTTCACTTTTTTTTGCAGGAGCCATGGTGGTGATTGCCGAAGAAGATTCAAATTTAGAATCGGTACAATGTGATATTTGCGAGATGGCGTTGAAAGAAATCAAAAATATAGTGAAAAGTGACCACACTGAAGTAGGTTGAATTTGCAATTCAAGTATCTAGTTATTAAGACTCGTTCTGGTGAGTTGGCTGAATTGGGAATATAATCACTTTTTTATTTACAGGCAGAAATAGGAAATATTGTCCATGGAATTTGTGAAAAACTACCTGGATTTTTCGGAAAAGAATGCGACAAACTTGTAGATGAATATGGAAAGCAGATTATCGATTCGCTCGTCAACAAAGTAGATTGTGAAAAAGTTTGTCACTTCATAAAACTTTGTTAAGTTCTAAGTGAGTATGGATAAGTGTATAGCAACTGATTATATAAATAGAATTACAGTTTTACACTTGGCGGTTGAGTCAAATAATTTTTTCTGAATGAAGTCAGGGTTGACATTTCTGGAATATCTCCACCTGCCACTGTCTTAATGATTGAAAAAAATAGTAATGGTGAATTGTATACAGTGGGAAGATAGTGTCAACACCAATTCATTCATCCAAGAAACACTTCACTGTGGAATTTTCACTAAACATTCTCACAAAAACGCAGTGTTTCGCTACACGATAGCTTCTTCAGGCGTGTTGATACACTAGTAGCGTTTCTTATGTCAGCATCAGGCAATACCAAGAATCAGTAGTGAGATTTTTCAGCGCCTCTCTTTTCCTTGAGTGGACCTTGGTGGTTTTGCGAGCATTAAAATCCTCGAGGTTTCTATAGGGATTTCCTCAGCAATGCCGTTAGGTGAATTACGAATACCTGATTCGAAATTGACAATGATATGCTCTTGGGGTACACTGGCTGGGTTATATCTATAGTTTCCAGCTATAGTGCGAGTATGCCGCAACTGTCTTCTAACAGTGTCCCATCGGAGAGGTTGACAACTGTCTGTTGTACTGTGCTATAGGATTTTTCTAGCTCTCATTCAGACTTCATATGTCTCTTGGTGATGGTTCTGAACCACAAAAATAGCATATTTATCAGCAGCAATGTTGGAGGCTGCGTATCCAGCAGAACTGTTGGAAATTTCGATACTCTTTGGATTCTCGACTTTTACTGATTAAGGTCTGGATGTTTGTCGACAGAAGTGCATAATTTTCTGTATAAAATATAAAGATTTCAGCACAAGAAGCTGCTGATAACACTGATTAAATTTTTCAAAGGTACTGATTAGATAACGCAAAATCAAAGTCTTGAAGTAATGTGCCATTCGATTTTATTTATATTAAATTTCAGAGGTACAGCCTAATTCATGTTTTGGAGTTTGAATATGATTTCAAAGAAAAGATTCCACTGTTCCATAACAGATAAAACCAGAGCTCATAAACAAATCATTCATGTTCCAATCACATTGGTATTTTGCCTCACAAAGATGTCATCTGAGTCCAACGATGCACTGATGATAACCATGGTGGCTTGAAACATCACTGCCAGAAGAAGAAGAAGAAGGACGAATTTTGTTCGGCGAACTAATCGAAGCTTGGCTTTACAACTGACCGCCTTGGGGAGCCTCCTTCATATTTTATATTCGTGAGCGAAGGTTCCTTCTTCTCCCTTACACTAAAAGCTGTAGAGAAAAGCAGAACACGATTTCTCATTCGCCGAACACACACTCTCTTATTGACGATAACTCCGGACACTCGCATAGGACATGCCTGACAATTTTATCTTCCTGTTCACACATCCTGCATAGAGGCGTGTCCACTTGTCCCATATTATGGGGTTGCTTCCTTAGTTGACAGTGGTCAGTCAGAAATCCTACTGATAAGCTAGGTTTTTCCAGGTCATCGCCAGATATTTCTTCGGCACCAGCTTCCCATGGTCGCCCAGGGTGATCCTGGCAAGACTGCACCCTTTGATTCCATCCCATCTCTTTAGGGGTTGAGTATGGGTGTGACGTTTGGCTAATTCCGCAATTGTCGAAGTCATCAGGCCGTAAGTGCCACTGGATCCTAAAATTCTTAGTCCAGCCGCTTTCTTGGCTAAAGAGTCGGCAATGCGATCACCTTTACTCCTGTCGTGCCTTTCAACCCCCCGCAGGATAATGTTATTATCTACCGAGGCTTTGGCTACATCTTGGTGGTACTCTAGTACTAGCCCTGTGGTAACACTTTGTCTGTTCAAGGCTAATATGCTTGTCTGCTATTAGTGCAGATTGTTATGTTTTTGCCGGAAATTCCTTTCCTGGTTATTTCTTTTGTGGCGATTGAGATACCAGCTAGTTCTGTTTGAGCCACGCTGATATTTTTTCCCATTCTCCACTTAATCCTTAGGCTTAGTGATTTGTAGTACACTCCACATTCTGAGCCTTCTTTGGTTTTTGAGCCGTCTGTATATATGCGTATTGCAATTGTAGCCTCAATTTACCCATACTAATTTGAATTCATGCGGTACATTTCAATTTTCAAATTCTTTCTTCTTCTTCTTTCAGGTATTCTGGACCCAAATATATAATAGATCAAGCAAAATCGACAAATTTTTGGCGGAATGATTTTCACTAAATAATCCCTACCTTCCAAGAAATAAAATAACGCAAAAATATATCTGTATTTTTATTTAACTACCTATATTCTGCCCATCTAAGAAACATACCTTGGCGGCATCATGAAGGTTAAGTTTCGTTCAGACTAGACTAAACAAATGTATCCTGTTGATAAGTTATAATACTGGGAACGCGAAAATGCAAGCTATGAGTTTGCATTTCAGCTTCGTGAACAATAAGTTCGGCCATATCTGAATAGGTGTGCCCGAAAATTTATTTAAACTAAAAACTGACTAATGACTTCAATGAAAAGTAGATAAAGGTCTTGAGTAGGAAGGGTTATGAAAACATTCGGGAATATTAAACAGGGGTCAGACCAATCAGGGGATGGTACAAGGAAGGAGTCTTATGGACAGTTTTTAGAACTTGGAAATACTAATTAGGTAGTTATTCGGGGAGACAGCGGCGGAAGAGAGTTGCGAAAGTCGGTCGCGAAAGGGAGTTGGGAAAGTCAGTTGCGGAAGAGGGTTGCGACAAGGGACTTTCCCTTGATGAGGTGATAGGAGAAGAAAACAAACATTTCCATGATTTTTATTCATTTACAATTAGTACAAGCGTTCAAACTTAACAAATTTGTATAACGCTGCAAATCGTTTCTGTGCTGAAAGAGTTGATAACCAAATCGATGATCTTGTCCGCATATTTGTCTATAAGATGATCGCACTCTTTCTTTGCTTTACTAGGAAGGACACAACAAGCCTTATGGATAGCTTTTTCAACAATTGCCTGCGGAAGAAAAATCAATTGAAACAAAATTGTTGATATGACGGGATTAATGTTTGTGTATTATGGCCTCTAAATGAAACTACGTATAATAATGATGTCCCAAAATCTGAACTGACATAATACGTCTGTAGAATCAATCATCCTGGCCTCAAGGAGAAGAGGATCAACAATACTATCTGCAAGTGGTAAGACTGTATATGCTCAGCTCAAGATCAGTATACACGACCATTGTGTTGTCCTCACTGTTGTCCACACTGTTGTATAACGTTTTAATCGACGAGTTACGGAGTCTTCTAGACTTATTCAGCCTAGTCCAGAGTACAGATATTGATAGAGTGAGATGGAGCATACAGCATATTTTGAATATTCATAACAAGATGAAGCAAAAAAGAAGGGATGAACATAAATTCCATCACTAGAAATACCAAGATAGAGGGCCTAGGACCTCAACAACTCCGAGGTGATGAGATACAGAATAAAACAGGATGGACAGAATAAAAAAAGGATAAGCTAGCACTGATGGTGGCCAAACGTACTTATGGTACGTCTTGGGAACAGAATCCAAGCATGATGAACCGGGAAATTTCATCTGTGAACGCACATTAACAAATATTTATGGAGAAACTATAATTTTTCCACTACCAGTTGAATTCAAGCACCAAAATTACTACGTTGAAAGGTGAGACATAGTTAATTCTAGGCTCACACGAGTTTCGACTTCTGAGGGTTGCCGTTCATAAGAAGGTGACAGTTGGTTGACGCAAAAATATATGCTGAACGGATTTTTCAACAGTTGCGTCTAGCTTTTACATACATACCTCTCAGGTTATGGAAAAATTTGTGAAAATGGATTTAGATTCGTCAGTAGAATCATCAGCAGATATTCGATGAAAACGATATAATAAGAAAGTGTTCCATGTGGAAGAATATCACTTACTCTGCCCTTAGAATTGTTTGCCAGCTTCTTGATTTCGTTCACAAGTAATTTGCAAGCCCAACATTCGATAGACCCAACATTTGATGATATGTCTGGCTCCTTTAAGACAATTTCTGCAACAAAATTGTCAGTAATATTGTTGGTCAACAATTGATTTTGGCAAAAATACTAAGATTAAATGTTAAATTTTCAGGTAAATATCGGGAGGAATAGAGGTACACTGAGGAAATTATGACAAATAAATATTCAAAAAGCTAAATGAATCGTTGACAATCAAGTACCTGAGTGAATAAACTGTTTCCTCATAGATTTCAAACCTATTAACATCATTTAATGAATGTCCAAACTGTAATATATGCTACATTGTAAATGCACCTTAACAGGATCCTGACAATTGACAGTGCCTAGAGGGTTACTAGCAATTGAGGTTCTGTGGTTGGGAGTATTGGGAATAATATGTTGGGTAATGGGTGAGCCAGATTCTGTATTGTGATGTTCTAAGTTTTGATAATAAATAATTATAGTTAAATTGGACCTTTTGTTGTGTGAATATACAATACAAACATTTACCTTCTACAGTTTCTAATTGATCACCACACAACATAAGCAGTGAACATATATTCTCTGGGTCCACAGAATCGGCTATCATCTCGATGATTTGTTTTCCATATTGGTCCACAACATTCTCACACACTGACCTCAATGCACCCGGTAAAACTTCGCAAACTCTCTTGACAAGATGTTCAACTTCAAGCTAAAAAAAAATCAAATGACTAGTTTTCCCTCATTTTCGAGAATGGTCTCTATTCATCTTTCACACAAACATGTTTTAACCATAATGTTTACTAGTAACCTGATATTCAGTGTTCGGAACAATTCGGAAAATTGCGCGTTGATTTCGGGTTTATAAGCAGGTTTTCTATGCTTGACGTTTCATCTGCTACTGCGGCAGACATTATCGAAGGTGATTCAGCAAGGATCGAAGTGATCCGGGATTGAGGGGGACTATTTGAAGGGGACAAAAAAGAAATCGATAATGAATGAATAGTTTTTGAGAAAAATTAAAATTTATCTTATTTTTTAAACAGACTTCGTATTTCCTTGTGAAGTATTTTATCACTTACTTCTGTTTCTCCATTTTTCATCAAGTATACAGCTCCTTCCACAACGATTTTGCAAGGTTCGCACAGTGGTTGTCCATCCAATTCAGCATCGCTGTGTATAAATAAAAGTGGTTAAGGGGTTATTTTAAATTCGAATTTACGCTAGTACTTTATTGGTCCTTGAATATACGAGGTCTAAAGAATGTCCTATCAATAAAATATCAACAATGAAATGCGATATAGTACAATCAATATGATAATAAGCCCCTTCTTTGAATATTACACATTTAATTTTTTTGTCGATTATTGAACTTTTTTGATTACACAAGATATCTCTTAGAGGCTTTATCAATGACTCAACAAACTCAATGAATGGACTGTATTAAAAACTGGCGGGGTATGATCCACTGTGTTCTCCATTAGATCAATATAAAGCTTAGGACGAAAACTACATGCTATAAGTACACTCATTATCTTTCAACACTAAAGTTTTGTCTGTCATTTTTACTTACATCGAATTTAATCCTTGTTGCTTTGGTTCAACGAACATGCCATTTGTTGCAGCTGGAGAAAAAAATAATTGAAACTCTGATGACGTTCATTGTTTTTCCAGATTATTCCAACATATCTGTAATCTCATTTTTCACCATACCATCGCACAGACGCAATACCAGAAATTTGGTTACGATGGAATCAGTTCAGAAAAGTATTGTATACGTTAATAGTTTCACAATTACACCAGAATTATTCATTTAAGTTTTTTGAGTACCTGCTGTTATGTAAATGACATTCTAGGATAGTTTGATGTATCAGTCCACCTGATGAAGCGCCCTGTAGCGAAACGCATGTCATATAAAATTCACTGTGTATAATATTCAACTTTGGATCATGTATAGTGTTATTAATTTCCACCAAATATGATTAGGTTAGGTTAGGTTCAAAGTGAGTGGGTCTATTCGACCCTCCATCGCAACCCGCAAGGGTTTATTGTGGCTAACACCTGATCACATTCGACCAAATAAACCCAGCTTCTTAACAAAGCCGATTAGTTTAGATCAGGGATCTCCAAACTACGACTCGCGGGACAAATCCGGCCCGCTAGTTTCATCAATCCGGCCCGCGACAGCCAATGATTTACTGCCATCAATCTGGCCCGCGACAGCCAATGATTACCTAATTGTTGTTACTATTGCTGTGATAAGTTGAAGAAGAAAACACAGAATGATAATTACTCGGTTTTATTTACTTGCAAGGTAAAACTTAACGACAGAAATGATGACAAAGAAAACTTAACTTGAGTATCTAAGTTTGAGCATATTAATAACTAACAAATAATTGAAATGAATCACAGTAAAACAAAAACACTAATGAGATTTATGTAATTGTGATTTTCCACCGAAAATACTTTGTAGTTGTGGATCAATTTTACTTGTACCAATTATCAAAAGAGATTTAAGATGCTCATCGGTTAATTGAGATCTGTAAACATTCTTGTGTATTTCAACTTGGAAATCTGTTTCTTGCTCGTGATTTATTCCAATTGGACAACTTTGTTCTTGTGAATCAATTCCAAAAATTTCTTTGGAAGATTACTATTTACAGGAATTCAAATCCAACTTGGATCCCAACAAAAATATTAAAAAGGTCTTCAAACATGTTAAATGGTAGTCTTGGACACAGTAAAGATATTGAGTTCTAGTTGCAACTTAATCTTATCTTTTTAACCTCTGCGAATGATTTCGTTTTTACATAGATATATAATTACTGAAATAACCTGGAGAAAAACGATTTGAAGTAACAAATTAATTAGAATACTCGAATTGAAAAAGAAAATTTTCTCACCAAAAACAGCCACAAACACGGCAATAAACAACTTGTTCATTTCAAGCAGGAATTATTTATTGGCGTTCGAAAAAATATAGGAATGCTTTGATTTCAATCATGCCTTCCTTTATATCTGAAATGTCAACGAGATTCATTTATTCCCAGCCCAAGTATTCCCTTATCTTGTACAACAATTAAAATCATAATCATTGTGGTGTCGTTCGCAAAATAAATCAAAAGTTGAAGCTGTTTCCAATTTTTCTGTTATATTATTCGGATCTCGAGATAAATTACTTTATAATCATTTTACTTGAACTCTAACCAACACAGATATACTCATATAGGATGTTCAAGCATTTCAACTCCTGCAATAGGCTCCGTTTGGGATAATTTCTTTTTCCTAAACTTGTGGAAAGTGGAGTAGGTAACATTAACACTCAAATTGAGAAAGGAGTATTCTTAGGAGAGATACAACTGCCATACAACTACCGCAGGCCGGTTTCAGGCTGTTTGGCCACTCGTCAGTGCTGGGTAGTGTCTATCATCAACATAAATGAAAATTAAATTACTTCAGAGTATCGTTCCTCGAACTAGGTTGAAGCGGACAAGAAACAGCAGGTTTATCATCGCTCCATCTGCCTGTGAACGAGTAACCAACCGCATACCCGAAATTTGCCAATTCCTCGTTTAAGAAAAAAAAAACTTTTCACATATAGTCAGTGAGCATACTCCAAGTAAACATAATCAAATGCCTTTTGTGGTATTATCCAGGAGAGTAGTTGTCTTCTGATAGATGTCAATCCATAAACCTACAGTGTAGGGAGTTGAGACTGGCCTGAACAAGTTGTCCCTTCAGATGATTTAACAAAGGGAAATGGTTGATTTATTGAATAATTTGGTTTCATTAAATGAAATCACAAACTAAGATTATCTTTATTTTTAACATTCTGGTAAAAGTAATTCATAATATAATTCACAATATAATTTTCTTTATCAATAAACTGCAGCAACTAATTTCAATCAGATCTTGAACCACTTTCAAAGTGTAATAATCATCCAATTAATAACTTTGCAATTAGTTCGGCCGAGTCTTACCTGGGTTTTGGAATGATGGGTTCATACCAGTTGATGCTCCTGGTCTCACCTAAAATATCATAATTCATATCTTTTAACTTTGTTGGTGAAAATTATAATACCTTTTTAACAAACTCTTCTTCGGGTGGACTTTTCTTGAATCTGTGTTGATCCCAGAGATCTTTGCAGAAATTTTTGATCTGTAAAATAATACAAATATGTGAGTATTTTAGTGTTTTCGATGTTAGGAGTCACACGTTAAAAGATAAGACTTCGTTAGTTCTAGCTCGTACAAGTTTCGACTTCTGAGGGTTGGCGTTCGTAGGGGTGCCGGTTAACGGGAAGAACATATTTTAAACATTTTTTTTTAATTAATGCTAATATTTTTTGGTTCGAGATTAGTTCTACTTCGTTGTTATTGAGATAACAGAAGTACAATGATTATTAATTCGAGAGACAAATTGTGNGTTCTGATAAAGTAATAATAATAACAAAGGACATCTTACGTAGGGAAATTTTGTAAAATTGAATATTCAAATTATTTTTGAGCTATACCAGATTTATTTCAGTGGGTATTGACTTGTTTCTTTCAAGTAGAAGACAGAGTTCATTCACGTTAAAACCTCACATCTTTTGTTGAAGTTTCCAGTGAAATCAATGTGCAACATGTACAATTCAATTTGCAATCACTGTGATATTAATAAATGTGATAAAACTAGATTGCAAAGATTACAGAACACTTGTGTTTATCTCATATGCGGCTTACATAGTAAGCCGCATATCTCTGAGTTGGATGAACGTGACTGACAGAAGAGCTTCTTCAAAAATATTCCAACCAACTAATGTCCTCCCTACTTATTCCATAAAATGAGAATCAGAACGGATGAACATGATCTGAATATCCGATATAAATCAACGCTAACTCCACCGAGCCACAGAACAAATATCTTCAAAAATGTATTTACTTATTATGTAACTTAGCTAATGAATAGGATTCCAGTCAATAAAAACGATTACTATTGCTAATAATAGTCATTCAATCAATAGAAGTTCCACTTGAAATATGGAAATGATTTATTATAATTGTTTTCGTTACTTATTTGTGTTATTCTTGACATAATTGCTCTATTAATCTGCTATTATTGCATAATTTTTTTCAGCTATTTCTCCATCTCCTCTTACAAAGACGCAAACTATTGGATCGACAAAGAACTCAATTTTTTTAATATCACCGGACGGCAACTGAGATTTTTCAATGGTAATCATCTACTTTATGTCCTATAAATGGATACTTACTTCAAATCCACATTCATTGGCTGTTTCTTCATTTTGACACCAGTATCCCGGACCCCGTGTACAGTGGTCAGCCCCAATAAGTTCTGCGTTTTTTGGTTTTGTGCTAAGCCAAACCTTTGTCTGACAGTGAGACCTAGCCTGAAAATAAATGAATGTTTAGGCGAATCTGTGAATATGTTCATTAAAATGACTTTCCAGAAGGAGTGCAAGAAAAAGTGCTAGAATCTGAAGTAGTTTCAACAATGACCGAACTAAAAAATAAAAAATCGAGTGGCCTAGACGATATAACAATAAAAGTTCTGAAATATGTCATTCCATCTATATTTGAAATTCTATTGAATCTTATTAATCACTCTATAATGAAAGGCGTGTTTCCGAGTGTCTTCAAAACAGCCAAAACTTCCTATTCATAAAAAGGGTTCACTTGAAGATATATATAACTATCGCCAAATATCATTACTGAGTATTCCATCTGAACTTATTGAAAATATAGTAGCAAATAGAATTATTGTGTTTCTCGATCATCAACATGGTTTTAGAATAGCTAGATCAGTTGAGACTGCAATTGCTAGAAAATTCGAGTTTATTTACAATGAAATCGATAAGGGGAAGTACCTACGCAGTTTCAATATTATTTGACTTGGCTAAGGCGTTTGATTCATTAAATAGTGACATAATGGTTAGTAAGTTATATAACACTGACATTAGAGGGTTCCTTCTGGAATGGATAAAATATTTTATGGAAGATAGGAAAATGGTAGTGACTGTGAATAATGCAGTATCTGTTATTCAAGATATTATCCTTGGGGTACCACAGGGGTCCATTTTAGGCCCACTGCTTTTTCTCTATCTATATAAATGATCTTCCGAAGTATATAAAACAAGGTTTTATTATCCTATTCGCCGATGACACTACCATAACAGTTTCCGGAAATACTGTGGACGAGCTAGAAAACAACATTAATTCAGACATGGATGACATTATTTCTTGGTGTGATAGATATCAACTAAAATTGAATAAAAGTAAAACAGTACATTTAAGCTTCGCGTTAAGGAAAACAGTGAAACTCAACAACATCCAACTCTCGGAAACAGCCAAACTGCTTGGTATGTTTATAGATAAAACCTTGTCTTGGGAGCCCCATATCGATCATGTCTGCAAAAAATTGAGTCAAGCGTTATTTGCAATACGACAGATCAAAGATGTGCTTAGTTTAGATGGTATCAGGACTGTTTACTATTCATTGGTGTTTCGGTCCAAGCCAAACTCTTGCTTGACAGTGAGACCTGGCCTGAAATTAAAAAAAAGATTTTTCCACAAATTTGATCTAGAATAATACAACAATACAAAACAACTATATAGTATGTGTTAATATTTGATAAACAAAATGATTTGATATGATATTACTTCATCTCTTTGACGAGTAAACTATTGGTGGAAGTTGGCAAATTAAATCTCGATGAGCTAATAAGTCGGAATACAAAACACTACCGCAGTTCCAAATGATTCAGGCTTCCTTTCTTTTGCTTCAGTATAATTCTAAGTGGCAAATCTTCTCAAAGTTTCGACTCATAAGATTGTGGGTCATGTAGGTAGTAAAGATATTTCTCCTGAGTTTGCAAATGTTTCTTCCCGTTACAATATCTGGTACTGGTACTGAAAGATTCTTGGACCTTCTTGGACTTGACGTCTTTTATCTGAAGCTTCGAGTCAGTATGGTGTAATACTGATTTTAGGTAGATGCATTTAAGTAATCATTAGTGAAGATTGGCGGTCGTTAGGTTTTTGTCAAACTACTGCATATACTTTAGGTTTAGGTTTAGATTCGAGGTCGTTAGGTTTCTGTCAAACTATTGCATTTACTTCAGGTGATTCTGGTAAATCTGTCTCATTTTCCTCCTTTCTAGTACCTACATATTCTTTACACATTCAAGAGCATTCTGTTTCGGTAGATTGAAGCCTAGGTGAAATTGTATCAATAAGGCAACCGTTCCTATTCACTACCAAAGGCCTCATGACCGTTGAAGAGTGCCTGTTTGTTTCAAATTCAAGGTTTGCGGGGTCTCACGAATGTCCATCAATGCTGCTGTATTTTCTCTACATATACACTAGATCAGGGGTCTTCAAACTTTGAAGCCTTCGGGCCATAATGATTTTTTCAGTTTGTTCCAAGGGCCAATTTCTGCCCTTAACTATATTTCTAGACTAGGATAGTCGCAAAGTGCGTGACCTAAGCAAACTTACGCTTTTTTGCATTTCAATTATTATTGTGTATTGTGACACTTAACGACATCTAGTGGCGAGTAGTGGTAGTATGTACTATCTGTTTCAGCTACCCGCTAGGTGGCATTAGGCGTAATTGAATATTTGGAATTACCGCGTTGGTTCGAGAAAGTTCTGGTTCTAGCTAGTGTATTCCGATCACCTCGAGATGGCAGTAATAATTGCATATAAAAAGGCTAGCGGCGCAACTGCGAGTTAGTCTGCGTAGGAAAGGCGAAGGAAGCGAAACTGTCTATTGTGAAATAAAGTAACACCCGTCAATAAAAGTATTTTGATTTGACTTATTGTTTTTATGTGTGATTTGTTAGTATGGAAAAGAAGCGAAAAATCGACAGTGAATGCTGAACGTTTCAAGAAAAATGGAACTTTCAGTATTTTGTGATTGAGTCCAGTAATAAGGCGCTATGTTTAATTTGTAATGAAACCATAGCTGTTCTCAAAGACTATAACATTTAACGACACTATGAATCGAAACATCTTCAAAGTTATTCCAAGTATACAGGAAGTTTACGGAAGGAAAATCTGAAGCTTTGAAACGCGGACTCAAATTGCAGCAATCTTTGTTCACCAAAGCTAATACTGAACAAGAGTCTGCAACTCGCGCCAGCTTTCGTGTGGCTCTTGAAATCGGAAAACGTGGCAAACCATTCACCAATGGAGAAATGATAAAAGAACGCTTGATTGCAGTAGTCGAAGAAATATGCCCCGAAAAGGTAAATTTATTTAAAAGTGTCAGTTTGTCAGCAAACACCGTGGCTCGGAGGGTGCAAGACATCACAGAAAAGATATCATCTCAACTGTCTGACAAAAATTGACATCATGAGTGGTTTNCTCTTCAGAATTACAAATAACAACAGATTTATCGGCATTTAATTTGGGTAACTTCACTTTTTTTTGCAGGAGCCATGGTGGTGATTGCCGAAGAAGATTCAAATTTAGAATCGGTACAATGTGATATTTGCGAGATGGCGTTGAAAGAAATCAAAAATATAGTGAAAAGTGACCACACTGAAGTAGGTTGAATTTGCAATTCAAGTATCTAGTTATTAAGACTCGTTCTGGTGAGTTGGCTGAATTGGGAATATAATCACTTTTTTATTTACAGGCAGAAATAGGAAATATTGTCCATGGAATTTGTGAAAAACTACCTGGATTTTTCGGAAAAGAATGCGACAAACTTGTAGATGAATATGGAAAGCAGATTATCGATTCGCTCGTCAACAAAGTAGATTGTGAAAAAGTTTGTCACTTCATAAAACTTTGTTAAGTTCTAAGTGAGTATGGATAAGTGTATAGCAACTGATTATATAAATAGAATTACAGTTTTACACTTGGCGGTTGAGTCAAATAATTTTTTCTGGATGAAGTCAGGGTTGACATTTCTGGAATATTTCCACCTACCACTGTCTTAATGATTAAAAAAATAGTAATGGTGAATTGTATACAGTGGGAAGATAGTGTCAACACCAATAAATTCATCCAAGAAACACTTCACTGTGGAATTTTCACTAAACATTCTCACAAAAACGCAGTATTTCGCTACACGATAGCTTCTTCAGGCGTGTTGATACACTAGTAGCGTTTCTTATCTCAGCATCATGCAGTACCAAGATTCAGTTGTAAGATTTTTCAGCGCCTCTCTTTTCCTTGAGTGGACCTTGAGTGGTTTTGCGAGCATTAAAATCCTCGACGTTTCTATACGGATTTCCTCAGTAATGCCGTTAGGTGAAGTACGAATATCTGATTCGAAATTGTCAATGATATGCTCTTGGGGTACACTGGCTGGGTTATAGCTATAGTTTCCAGCTATAGTGCGAGTATGCCGCAATTGTCTTCTAACATAGTCCCATCGGAGAGGTTGACAACTGTCTGTTGTACTGTGCTATATATTTCTAGCTCTCATTCAGACTTCATATGTCTCTTGGTGATGGTTCTGAACCACAAAAATAGCATATTTATCAGCAGCAATGTTGGAGGCTGCGTATCCAGCTGTACTGTTGGAAATTTTGATACTCCTCAGATTCTCGACTTTTACTGATTTAGGTCTGGACGTTTGTCGACAGAAGTGCATACTTTTCTCTGAAAAGTGCATACTTTTCTCTGAAAAGTATGCACTGCTTAAATTTTTCAAAGTTACTGATTAGATAACGCAAAATCAAAGTTTTGAAGCAATGTGCCATTCGATTTTTTTCATATTAAATTTCAAGTTTTGGAGTTTGAATATGATTTTAAAGAAAAGATTCCACTGTTCCATTACAGATAAAACCAGAGCTCATAAACAAATCATTTATGTTCCAGTCACTAGCGTAAGTATAGGCATTTTGCTTCACCAAGATGTTATCTGAGTCCAACAATGCACTGATGATAAATATAGTGAGTCGAAACAGCACTGCCAGAAGAAAAACAAATCTTGTTCGGTGAAAGATGTCGAAGCTTGCAACTGACCTTCTTGGGAAGCCTCTTCATCTTTTATATTCGTGAGCGAAGGTCCCCTCTTCTGCCTTACTGTAAAAGCTGTATAGAAAAACAGAAAAAGATTTCTCATTCAGCGTTTTATGTTGTTTGAGTTTCCTGCTAACCCAAAGATGGCGTTTCTGTGGGGGGAAATGTTAATGCTTATTTACGTTCTACAGTAGTTTTGATGTTTATTTCAATGTAGATAGTAGCAGATAAATCTAGTTTAACAAATTCTATCCCACAATAGGGAATTTTCCTCAATTTGGTTTATTACAGCAAATGCAAGTTTGAACAAAATAAAGTTGAGTGTAATTCATGAGTTTTTCAAATTCACTTCGAAAAGTATTCAAATTGATGTTTCAAATGTTGGGATTTAATTTTTAAAGGGATTCGTTTCTAATTCACATATTGGCAACAGCGCCTATATCAAGTTGAAATAATTTATACGTACCTAGATATTCTACTTTAAAATAGGAAAATTATCTTTATAAATCAACATTTAAGGCAAATCAAAAGTATATACAGAACTGTTCGAACGACATGCATAGTATTTATATAAAAAATACAGTTTTGCATGACTTTTTGAAAAATGTCTTCATATATTCTTCAATATAACACAGTACATTGAATATTTTTATGCTTTTCTTCTTGAAAAATTATCTGCATTGGCCTACTAGCAGTATTTCTTCAACCTAATCATTATGTAGAGAAACATGTGAAAATATTTAAAAAAGTTATGTATTCAAAGACGAAACGGACTGGTTTAAGATTGACGATGGTCGTTTCACTAAATCTTGAGACACCCTACATTTTATTTTATGAAAGAGAGGACATTGGCAGATCAAGATCTTCAGTTGATGTGGTGCTGTAGGTTTTTCCTGGTTTTCCTGCAACTGAAAAAGCAAATGCGCCACTGGAATCAATGAAGTCGCCCCAGAGCGGCAATTAATTTTTTGTTGTTTTATAATTTTATGATATATATTTTGGAGATGTTAATTAATCATAACCATTAGTTTACTTGTCTGCCATAAGGTGAAAATATAACGAAAATTCATGAGACATTTATTATAATAATTGCTGTCGGTAGGTATTTGTAGATTTGTAGAAAAGTAAATGAAAAAAGTCAATTCGCATTCTTTTCTCCAAGTTTCAGTCCCAAATGACGTGTGATGATTTCTATTTTCGAAATGAATCGAAATGAATAATTTCACGCTCTTCTTGAAATTAGTTCCACCATTTATGAAAAAAAAACAGTCGTGCTCAATTTCAATTGAATTGCAGAAATCAATCGCCTATATTTCCCTATTGTTCAATTGTTTATGAAGTTTGGGACAAGAACCAAACCAGATAAAACAATTATCATACTTCTGGTAGACAGCTTTGCTGACAAATGGTGACAAATTTGCTGATCTCGTATTATGATTATGACATTCGGATATGTTCGAATAACAATGTCTGTTTTTTTGAGTATCTATCAAGGCATAATAGACAAACAGTCAAGGTGGAGGCAAGATGCCATATTTCTCGAAAATTGGCTTGCAGTTAGCATTGAGGTCCGCCCCAAAGATTATCCTCATTGTTTTTTTCTGTAGAACGAATATTTACAGAGCATAGCTTGAGTTCCCCCACAGAAGAATCCCATACGTGATCTGAGAATGTATCAATGAGAAGTACGCAGAGAGCAGAGTGTAATGTTAACAACCTATTTTAGTTGTCGCATTAGATGAATATAGCTCGATACTTTCTTACNGGACGGGACGGGACGGGACGGGACGGGACGGGACGGGCCGGGACGGGACGGGACGGAGTGGGATGAGATGGAATAGAATGGAACAAAATAGTATGCAATTTATCATGTTACACAATTCCATATTCAAAGAAGAAATATTCGTGTACTTCTAATACTGTCTTTCAATCATCATTTATCAATTGCTCTCATTGTCATAAGAATAAACTATTTTGAAGAAATTCTAAACAATTGTTCAGATTCCTCGGTATTGGAGGGAGCATACTGTTACGGCCCTGAATTAATAAAGTTTTTCAAATGCAATGCCATTTAATTTCTAATGCTACTTTTTTTCAATCAAACTGCATCAACATCGATGATTTTTTCAATTTCATATTCAATTTGTGGGATCCCCCTTTATACACTCATTATTTTCATTTTAGCAAAGATTGTTACACCTGAGTCCAGAACAAGTCTCCGACATCTACTCCAAACACTACGGCAGTCCCTCTTTTCCCCACTTGGTAGTTTCGTTGAGCATCTCCCCTCTGTTGGTTTTATCACTTGCGGGGAAGAACGCCGTGGAAAAATGGAAAACCATGATAGGACCATATGGACAGCTTCGCGAAGAGTGGTTTTATCCGTACAGCGTCCGTACACGATTTGGAATCCAACCGGATATTCCAGACGTAATTCATGCATCGGAAACCATTGCAGACGCCAAATGGGAGAACAGATATTTTTATCCAAGGAGTAAGTACCTGCTGACAAAGGTGACAGCTTACAGAGATAGAGGGGGAAGTAAACTGAGATGGAAAACCACTTTCCAAAGAGCTAAACGTGATGTATAAGTTGGTTTCATCAACTTAGGTAATCTTCATAGGCGATGCTTCGCCTGGCAAATTGATTTCTTGTTACATTCTGGAGAACTGGCTCCACTCGAACATCTGATCGAATTCAGACCAGATCACCTTAATAAGAGTTGTGTCTGAATTCCTTTCGTTTCTGCAACTCATTATTGCCCCTATTTCGTTCAGAAATATACGTGGATCTAGCTGCTGTCCTTTCTGGGGAACTAGCTTCACCTTAACATCTAATCGAATTCAGACCAGATATCCTACAGAAGGGTGATTCTTTCAGTACCTTCCATTTCAGCAACTCATAATAGTCCCTACTAGTTTCGTTTAGAAATATACTTGGATCTAGCTGATGTAACCCTCGAAAATAGGGAGCACAAGGCCATCCAATCATTTTATATAGATTCATGAACTTTATATCTCAGGAGAAATGATCTTTGTTATGTCTAGAAGATAGTAGGAGAGTACATGCGTACTAGAAGCATGAGACGTACATCAACTGAATGAAAGCATTCCTTAGGTACTATCTGGGTGTACATACAAGAGACGAGTGTACTCACCTTGGGGTGAAGACGATTAGCTGTCCAATTATGTCTGCCAAAGGAAAACATTTGATCCACAGCTTTGTGGCCCATTTTTTACAACTGAAATAACACCAATTACTTTTATCTTCAGGTAAAAAGAGAGTTTTTTCACAAATGCATCCAATTCGTTTCTAAATGTTTCGGGGGTATTTTCGTGAGTCATATATGATGATGTCAATAATAAAGATCACAACACAACAAAAAAATATTTTTTGAATGTTTCCTACACTAAATTAGTCACTTTCTACTAATTTTGGGGTGATAAAAACGAAAATAACAATACAGCTTACAGAGATAGAGGGGGAAGTAAACTGAGATGGAAAACCACTTTCCAAAGAGCTAAACGTGATGTATAAGTTGGTTTCATCAACTTAGGTAATCTTCATAGGCGATGCTTCGCCTGGCAAATTGATTTCTTGTTACATTCTGGAGAACTGGCTCCACTCGAACATCTGATCGAATTCAGACCAGTTCACCTTAATAAGAGTTGTGTCTGAATTCCTTTCGTTTCTGCAACTCATTATCGCCCCTATTTCATTCAGAAATATACGTGGATCTAGCTGCTGTCCATTCTGGAGAACTAGCTTCACCTTAACATCTAATCGAATTCAGACCAGATATCCTTCAGAAGGGTGATCCTTTCAGTACCTTTCTTTTCGGCAACTCATAATAGTCCCTACTAGTTTCGTTAAGGAATATACTTGGATCTAGCTGCTGTAACCCTCGAAAATAGGGAGCACAAGGCCATCCAATCATTTTATATAGATGCATGAACTTTATATCTCAGGAGAAATGATCTTTGTTATGTCTAGAGGATAGTAGGAAGAAGGACGAGACATACATCAACTGAATGAAAGCATTCCATAGGTACTATCTGGGTATACGTACAAGAGACGAGTGTACTCACCTTGGGGTGAAGACGATCAGCTGTCCAATTATGTCTGCCAAAGGAAAACATTTGATCCACAGCTTTGTGCGCCATTTTTTACAACTGAAATAACACCAATCACTTTTCACAAATGCATCCAATTCGTTTCTAAATGTTTCAGGGGTATTTTTGTGAGTCATATATGATGATGACAATAATAAAGATAATGACAATAATTATAATATCGAGGTTATCTCGCATCTCAAGAACATGACTGCTCTTGTTATTGCATCTGTTTAGGGCTCATGGTTCCCCACGGTGTGGGGAGTAGTGATAATGCAAAGCTTCGATGAATTCGAAGCTTTGGGAACATGGGTCCGATCAGCTTAACCTTGGGTAAAAAATTAATGAGGATAGTAAAACAACTATCCAATCTGGTAGACAAACACACATGGTTCCCTAGAATGACTTGCTAGATCATCATCTACCATTTTGTTCTTGAAAGTCAAAATCTAGTTTGACCTCATTTTTCCAACAAGAGATTTGTCGTCAGTTCTCAAATTGGCTTGTTTTTTCAGGTATTCTGGAACCAATTACAGCAGACGAGGCGAAAGTTAATGATTACTTGAAAAACTGGGTATGTCCTACCCTTCAGGAAGGTTTGATACAAGTAGTGCACATGAAACCAATAAATCCGCTTTTATTCTTGGCAGAATGGCTCCTACTAAACAATCCCTACCAGCCAAAATTTCCGGAAAGAATTGCGGTCAGCCCACTTTGAATATGTTAAACGAACAAAATACATGCTTATTTTCTAATTCATCTAGTTTTTTTATATTAACAAAAAAATCCAAAATGAAGTTAGAACTTACGTATTGAAGCAACTCATGCTGATTGCATGATAAAGTGTATCCCTACCTTTCTGGAAAGTTTGATACAAGTAGTGAACGTGAAACTAATAAATCCTCTTTTATGGTTCGTCTTCTAACTAGATGTCGTAAGATGCATAAAAATACCATGGTGTCAGCGGCGGCTCGTCAGAGGAGGCAAGGGAGACTTAGACTCCCCACAAAATTTGAGGCTATTCATCGCAATAAATTAAAAGATAATGACAAATAATTTTGATTATTTTTTTCTAAAAATGCTTGGTTATCATTACTTTACCATCAATTTTTAATATAAATACATAATAAGCCCGAAAAAACACTATCACTCACTACGTAGTACGTACCACACTGTATCCTGCATCAACAAAACTCAAACGCACCGCCCATGAACGAATAACGAATAAACCATCAACCTGAAATAATAAATGACATACATTGCAAGGGAGCCAAGCCTTCGAACGCTTCAAAACACACAGGCTTCACAAGACCGATCTAACTAGCGGCATACGTCCCGATTTGTGATTTCAGTTGCAGAAATTATAGCGTTGGAGGAGGCTAGCCTCCAGTTGGTCTACGTTAGTGTACGACTGCGTTTGTTTTTTATTTAATTATTCGGACGGGATGCCGTNAAAAATTTGAAAGTTCCAATCTGTCCTTCCAGCGCTTCAAAAGTTAATCGGGGTCAAATGTAAAAATTTCAGGTTTTTTGAGTTTTTCCCGAAAACCGTAAGTTTTATCAAAAAAATACTTCAGACCAATGTTATAGATTTCAAAATTTTCTACAAAAATGGTTCCTATGATTTTTTCTGTAAGTATCACCTTTCTTGAAATATCGCAATTGTGAAAGTCACGTTATATGTAATATGCACATGTTTCCACACCACCTGTGAGGTAGTGACTCGGCGCGTTTTTTTTAACGTGGTCTACCCAGTAGGCCTATTCCACGAATCGTTATCACGTAATTTTTGGTCAAAATACTTATTTAACTGCATGAAGATTATTCGGGTTGATAATGTTTATGGAGTGTAATTGTCAGTTTGATTTCTTTTGATACTCTAGTCTGATTCATACTCGTCATAGTTAACTTCAACAATCATGTCTCCTGCGATTTCTTCTTCGCCTTCTTCCTCTTCCTGCCGGATGTTCATGAATTGTTAAAATAATGATGTATCAGCATCACATGTATCATCCTCTGTTGTAGTCAACTCAACATTTGAACAAGAGTGACCTTGGCAATTGGTACACGCAGGTGAACACTGTAACCTTACTTTTTTACAGCCGCATTTGGCACTTCAACCTTTCTTGCAATTTCAAAAAATTGTGTTAAGGAGTTTTTCAGGAGCAGGGGGGAGCAAAGGTTTAATTGGTTCCAGAGTATTATTTATAGCAAAATTGCGACATTCTTTTCAAATATTAATCACTAAAAACTCTTATAGTAGACGCTTGTAATAAATACGTATATTCATTCGAACTGAACGTTTAACACTAAAATAAGCAGGCACATGAACGACGCCACATGGACAATAGAATAGGTAGCCAGATGTTATATTCAAGGCCATACGGGTAGAGGGGATTTTCGAAGGGACGACGGTCCTTTAAATGTATATTTTTGAATATAATATATAGTATATACATAAAAGAGACACAAACAGGCATTTTTACTTGCTTTAGTACCTGAATGTGTATACACGTGGCTAATGTTTGCATATTACATAGAACGTGACTTTTACAATTGCGATATCTCAGGAACGGTGATACTTACAGAAAAAATCACAGAGACTATTTTTGTAGAGAATTTTGAGATCTTTGCTATGGTGGGTACGCTGTTTTTTCCGCGAGGTGCATATTTCCAAGAGGTGCAGATATCAAATAGAATAAAATAAACATTATTATTTCATTGTTTTCGTATATATAAAACATTACTGAATAAAATAAACACAAAAAACATCTGAAACTTCTGATGAAAGACATCAAATAGAATTAAATAAACATTATTATTTCATTGTTTTCGTATATATAAAACATTACTGAATAAAATAAACACAAAAAACATCTGAAACTTCTGATGAAAGACATCAAATAGAATTAAATAAACATTATTATTTCATTGTTTTCGTATATATAAAACATTACTGAATAAAATAAACACAAAAAACATCTGAAACTTCTGATGAAAGACATCAAATAGAATTAAATAAACATTATTATTTCATTGTTTTCGTATATATAAAACATTACTGAATAAAATAAACACAAAAAACATCTGAAACTTCTGATGAAAGACATCAAATAGAATTAAATAAACATTATTATTTCATTGTTTTCGTATATATAAAACATTACTGAATAAAATAAACACAAAAAACATCTGAAACTTCTGATGAAAGACATCAAATAGAATTAAATAAACATTATTATTTCATTGTTTTCGTATATATAAAACATTACTGAATAAAATAAACACAAAAAACATCTGAAACTTCTGATGAAAGACATAAANTCAGAAAGATGAATTCTTTTATTTGATGTCACTCAATGGAAGTCCGAACTAATGAAATTCATCATGAAACATTGTCAATCACCTTCAAATAATTTCGTCAGTCATCATTTTTTGTTTTTTCTTCCAGCAAAGTCCTTTCGGAGACACTGTACACTATCTGTCACCTGCTACCACTCCCGATCATACCGAATATGAAGGGGATCTTTACTACCAGCATTTCGTACACCTACAAGGGGGCTTTGCTTCCCCCCCTGTTGATGATTACGCAGGCACTTCCACAGCTTCTTCAATATCCTGTCACGAACCCGAGCTGCAGAGAACCTTAGCCATCATAAAGCCTGACGGTTTGCAGTACAAAGATGTTGTTCTGAGAGCCATTAATGAGGCGGGTTTGAAAATCCTCAACGTGAGTATAGGCATAGAAAAGAA
>NW_019293550.1:63197-77270 GCF_000500325.1 Leptinotarsa decemlineata | reverse complement strand
AAATACAAAATGAATGTGTTGTAAGTTATTCCACGAGCAAAACATAATTTTGAAATCTCGATAGGGTTTTCAACCTAAGAGTTCCCTTTCAATGCGCTTTTGGCACAACATTCGATACTATTGTTAATAGTTGATTCTTCTACGTTGAAGCTCAGGATGATCGTCATTATATTCAGTTCAGGCAGAGCACATGAAACTTGTGAGAGTTTTAGACCTCAAGGTTTCGTTCGAAAGAGTTGATAGGTAAAAATACTGAAAGTCCCCGTCCCTGGATAAGGTGGAGTGAGGTCGAAGATACCATTCTCGGGTTTTTCAATTATATCTTGGAAAAATATGTTTCATTATTGTTTCAATAATTTTCGATAAAACATTTTCAACTCACCCTTTGCAAAATATTTCTTTCTACTGCCTCTCATCATCATTTCTCAGAAAAATTCTCAAGACAAAGTTGAAGAGCATTAAGTTCACTTCAGATTTATGAATAATGTTAGGAATCGTACGTTGAAAAGTAAGACCTCTTAATCCTTGGTTCGCACTAGTTCCGCTGTTTGAGGGTTTTCGTTCGTTTATAGTTATAACTTTCATTCAATTATTAAGAACCAAGTATGAGTGGTATTATTTGGTTTCCTTTTCTCGTTTATAAGAGATTCCTAGTTCACCAAGTATAGTCTTGCAGAAAGAGGAAACTATATAAACCATTTGTGATGACAACATAACATTTCTAAAAACTTCTCATGATATGAGAGTTGTATAGAGCTTTTTGATGGATACATTGACACAATAGAGAGCACAAAACCAGTTGAACAGAGTAATCGATATCCGCTCAGAAGGTATGCAGACATCAATATCAATCTGGAAAGTGAAATGAAAGTTAAATTCAACAATTTTTTTAATTTACAGTCAGCTGGTAAACCTGCTCATAACGCAGCAGCAGGAAAATGGAATAAATACGTTAAAGGCTTATACACTTCAAAATAAAGTACAAAAATATATATAAAATTGAAGTAATTGTTACGCTTTATAAAACAGTTCTTCTGGAAAAAAGTCGTGTAAGGCATTAGATGCAAATATTTGGCAAAAAGTGAAATAAAAAATGTTCAATTAGGACGTATATCTCGAAAACCGTTCGACTAACATGTGTTCAAAAAATTTCAGAGGAAATTTAATTAACTCTCATTTGCAACTGAAATATGTTTAGGAGTGCACCGTTTTCAATATATAATCGAAAAAAAACAAACGGAATTTTATCCCTCTCCTTTTCAATCTCATGCTCACTTCCCAGAGGCGGGGATATTCGATATGTTTACCTACTAACTACTGTTAATAATGTCATGAACAAAAATCATTTTATATTCCATGAACTCTACACTTTCGAGCATTCATTGATTGGACTGATTCCAAACTGAGAACTCTAAGTTTTATAAGTGAAGAATAAATAAATAGGAATAGATTATGGGGTCAAACCCGAAACCGATCGTATAAATAAAATCTACTGGTGGTAATTAGTAGTTTTTATTCATTTCATTAAAGTGATCATGAATTACCATAAAATAAAGAAGTCATCCTTCACACATGTCAGGAATAGATATACGTCAGATCGAGACATCAAGAAATCTGCAAAATGTGGTTTGAAGTACATATTATTTTAGGTCTTGAATGAATATCTGTTGAAACAGATTGACTGCGACTATTCACATAAAGGTTTTCTATACCGATATAAGAAATTCTCAACCTAACTTAGTTGAAATTGTCTCTGAAAAATAACTATTTCAGTACTAGAAAGACACATCTGAATAAAGATAAATATAAATATATGAAAGGATGTATAGAAAGGTGCTAACTATAAATCCTTCCATTCCATCGAAAAGTCAATAATGTTATATCGTCACTGAAAATTTCCACATTTGAAGCTCAAATGTCTAAGTATACTAGTCTTTAGAAACCACTTTTAGATTATAACAATTCCTTCATGCCTATACCACTTCTTGAACATATTTTTACTGGAATTGGTGATCTTAAAGCTATACAAATATATTTATTGAAAAGTAGTAACTATTAAATGAGAAAGGGCATATTTTTAGGAGAAATTAGTTTTTGAGAAAGGAAGGTTTTGGCTTCCTACTTATGGAGAAAATAAAAAAGCTATAAATTTCAAAATAAATTCTTTACAAAGATGTGTGAATCATGCTAAGACTTTAATTTCAGACACATATTGGAATAAACAACTACTTCCATATAAACATTGAATAACTTTTATATGAACATTGAATTATTCAAAAACACTTTTTCCTATCCAGTTTGTACACCAAACATTAGAAATGGCATCGGATCAGATATCATTCATAAGATTGCTACACAATAATTTCATGGATTAGACTCATTGTCTCTTCAGCACTAATCCGGATAACCTTACAAGATGAAGTAATCAATTCATTCATCGTTTGTTTGAAAGTGGTTGACAATGTTTCATAGTGAATTTTACTAGTTTGGACTTCCATGGTCTATTACGATATAGTATTTGTGATGCACTGTTTGGAACCTTTGGTGTAGTAATGAATATTACTGGAGTTTTTTCCCAACACCAAACCGTTATTTTAACACCTCATCACGTGTTTTGATCACCAAGCGATCATCTTCAAGAGGAAGATCAACCTGTTTGATCTTTCAAACCAAATAATTTATTATCAGCCAAGCAGCTTCTTTCTCGCCGATAGTAGCGTCTTTTGCTTTCATTCAATCCAAGCAGTTTCTTCGAGCTCTTGATCTGCTCTGTGTCTGGCGGCAACGTCGTTTAAATTATGTAATATTGCAATATCGTGCTTTTTAGAAGCAAAATACAGTTGACTGATATCTGGATCACCTCTCGTTAATACTGAAAACCAGGTAAGTGTGATTTCGAATGAGAGATTATTAATGGAAGAACTGACCAATCTTTCACCGGTTTCATTTAACTGCATTTTAGTACATCTGTATCGGATAGTAATTCCCATTTGAGTAAAGGATTCAACGCAGAAATCCGCTTCAACGGTCATACAATGCGCATTGTTAAGCAGAAGCAACTATTTTCCATTGATAATATCGATGAAAAAGTGGGGGTGGAGGTGATAAACAGCTTCATGGATATTTATTTTCACAATCAGTTTGAGTCCTGATTATCGGATCTTCGAGATTACGATTTGAAAATGTTTATCTTTATGCAAAGTATTTCTATCAACCCAAATATGAGTACTTACGTGGATTATCAAATGTAGTTGAAGGGTTGGGATTTTACACTTTCGCCAACAATGCAGCTGAAATAGTAGAACCGTCACATGCCAAACCTGATACAATATTCCATTTTGTTGATGTTATTTGTGATTATATATTCATATTTTACCATGGGACGCTATAAAAATATGAATTGCTCTCTTCAAACAGTATGATATGAATTTCAGCAATATTTTTTCCGACCAATTATGCGAAATGTTGTTATTGATTAGGATAGAGAAGTGCAAAGTGGCCATTATCGCAAAGGATTAGATGCTTTTCACTTATCCTCGACATTCTTGAAGAAATTGAATCATTTGAGTGTTAGATTGTGTAGACGACATTCCATTGTACATAGTACCGAAGTAAATATATTAGAGAGGGAGAAAATAATGATGAAATATGTTTGAAAGAGAAGTCAATTGAAGCGACGGATGCAGTTCGAAAGAATTTCAATTATATCGAGGGTTATCACCTAGGTGCTCAATCAGCCCTCGAGAGGCTCTATGAGTTGATTATAACCCTTTCGAAAGCAATATCAGGCAATACTAGAGGAGCATCTCAAATAAATCAGGTTATGTATAAAACAAAGAGTGCTACACCACTCACCGCGAAAGTTATAATTGAAAGTGAGTTGAAACCGAAATTCGAAGAACCTGATTACGATCACGGGGAAATGATGTCGACGGGGCTTCTTCGAAGGATTTTTAAGTCTTTGGATTAAAAATGACCAGAAGCAGTTGATAATGGTGACGAGGGGTAGAAGCAAATAAAAAAGTCATCACCAGGAAATATCCCCACTTCTGGCCTATAAATACAATGAGAGGAAACAGGGTCTACTGTCGAATACTTGTAAAAATTATCGAGAAGTAATTCTACCGCTATTTTCCAATGGAAACTCTCTGCAAAACCCCAGTAGAGGATGTGCCGACATAATCAAAATACCCCCAAAATATAAAAATCCTGTTTATTGGAATAAACTGACAGAGTTGGTTGATCGCCTTAGATTACTTTGAAGTTCACGAATGGCTGGACAAGTGGACATACCGAGCACAATAATGAAATATTCGTGACGTTAGTAAGCCAATTGTTGGATATCGGGCGTTGAAATCAGTCTCACACCACATGGTCATTATGACATTCAAAATGAGCGGTTGCAGAATGTCGCTGAACCTGTAGACGGTACAGATTGAGTTACTGAAAAATATGCTGATGATCACGTTAGGGAAACTGAGGAGTTAACCTTGAAGGCTGTTCAAAAATCAATTGTACCAATGCTTCGCGACGTTAGAGAAAACGTTGATTGAAAACATACCGATCTGTAAATCATCATTGACAAAAATATACGAATCACTTTTGGAAAAGCGAATTGATAATATAACTGAGCTGGTTGATACTTCTACTGGGCGAGTTGTTACAGTTGAACAGTTAGTCGTTGAATCGAAATAAAATTTTGCCTCATTAGGTTTTTGAAACAATTTTTCAGTTTGGGTTAATGTCAAATTACTGCGTTTATTGAATCGAGTTGTTTTGTGTACAGATTTTCGTACATTCAGGTATAATTCATAAAAAAGTTTTATGTAAAATGGTATTCACATAAGACAAACTGGAAATCGTTCTTTTATGTGGCGAGAATATGCCATATCAAGATGTTGCATGTATTTTCAATCACAGGCACCCAGGAAAAAATATTCGCTTCAGTAGTGTGGGAAGGACATTGAAAACATTCAATGAAACTGGCTCTTTGGACAAACATTTCAAGAAACCACGTAATCCAATGAAGTATAATAGATAATGACAACTCGATGTTTGTTTGAGCGTTGTTGAAAACGAAAAAACTAATATGAGGAGTATTAGTGAAGATACAGGGGTTGGCAGAGAAACTGTGAGAAGAATTTTGCACAAAAATAAATTCCATTCCTATAAGCCAAAGTTCACTCATAAAGAAAGAGATTTTGATATTCGAGTAGGATTCTCATTTTAGTTCCAAGGTGAGAGACAAAATGATATATCGCATTTCCCTACAGGAATTCATGGACAGACGAGGCAACTTTATCGTCGATCAGAACAGTTACCTCCCAAAATTGTCGCTGGTGGTCCAACAATAATCCAAATTTTGTAATAGAATGCCGTGACCAATATTCATTCAAGACAAAAGTGTGGTGTGGTTATTACATAATCAAATGATTATACCATATTTTCTTAGTGAAAGTTTGAATGCCTACAAGTACAGAAGCTTCATTATGAATCGGTTGTCTGAAGTTTTGGATAATCTGCCTCTAAGTGTTAGACGAAATTTGTGGTATCAGCTTGACAAGGCACCGATCCATCAAATGGTGGAAGTGAAACAGTATCTCATTTAGATGTTGAGTAGGAAAGTGATAGAAGGGGATTGGGAAAATTATTGGCCACCAAGATCGTCGAACATATCTCCGATAGACTTTTTTCTATGGGGTTATCCCATAGAGCACAGACCATTTGCAAACAAAGAACATTTAGAGAATATCATTCGGGAGTGTTGTGCTGAAATTAAAAATGCCATAAAATCTGTGAATGAAAGGACTATAATTTGTATAGAACTGAAAAATTAATTCGAGTCCTTTGTGAAATTATTGAGATAAATCAATGAATGTAATGATGTTTTGTTGTGAATTTGGTTTTAGTTACTTTGGTTTGATATTATTTACACATCTAATATTGAAAATAAATGATATAAGATTCAAGAAATTACCTCAAGGAGCGTTATTATTTGCTCTATAACTACTTCTAACAATTTACATCCAACAGTCACACTGTTGGATGTAAACTGCATCAAAATATTTCGAACTCATCTGCAATTAATGAGATACAAATCTGCTAAAAAAGGAAATACGAGTGTAAAAAGAATGAAGATAAATTCGGTTATTGAAATATTAAAGTCTACACATCCGAATCAGTTTTAACAATTAAATAAAAAAACTAGATGAAATCTGCAACAACATAGACGAATTTCTGAAGGTATATTTATTTCTATTTCTGGTAACAGGCCAATGCGGGTATTTTCTGGGCAAGATATGACATTGAAGTCTCGTATTCATCAAAATTATGAAATTTGAATCATGTTTCGTTCGAATCGATAGAGCGAAAGATTCGAAAAATAAAAAAAAAATAGAAAAAAGTTACAGTAGGGGGTCCAAATTGCGAGCAAGGGTATGAAATTGAAAACTGAGTAACTATTTTTCTGTTATTTTTGAAAACTGATTTTTTGAGGATTTTCGAAAAAAATATCAAATTTGAGAAGTTTAGAGTAGCACAGGACAAAAGGAAAGAGTCTGTTTTTACTCATTCTTCAAGCACAAAATAACTGCGAAGTCGAATTTTCAGTAAAGATATTAATGCATAACATATATTGAGATAAGCTTTTATTTATAAACTTGTAGAATTAGGTTCACTTGCAGGTAACAAACTAACCAACAATATAATAAATATTGCAAGTTGAATTTGACCCAGTTCTAATCATCTGATTGATTTGAAATTTTGTAGATTTACATAATCTTGGTGATAATGCATTATGAAATTTTTGTTAACAGAAAAAAAAATGGAGATTTCATATGGTGAACGAGTTTTGTGATTATAGTCCGATTCGAATCAAATTTGGTATCTGAGGGTTTATGATTTTTTGGAAAAAAAAATGAAGATTGAGGCGAAATAAACGGAAAAAATGTTATTTGTAGTTGTCAATAACAAGAGAAATGAAAAGTTAAAAATAAAAATTATAAAAAAAAAACATTTTCAAACGAAAGCTTTTATACAAACACACTAAAAAAAAGGAAAATAATCATTTATTGTTTGATAATATTGGTTATTCTGTGAGTTTTCAATTTTAAACTATATACCCAATTTTTCGTTTAGAATCTAGGTGCAAGGGGTCTGAGAGTCTCGTGTTCACTTGACTTGCATCAAACTGCTGCGCTATTGAGAGATTGCGAAATTATTGACTTCTCGTATTGCTGTAGGTCTAGTGACATCTGACTCATTTTCTAAATATAGGTATTTACTTTTTGAAAATACTTCCACTGATTCCTATCATTTTGCAAAATACTGGGTGTTCTATAAATGAACGGTAAAATTTATACTCATATAATAGAATATTAGTAGTTTAGGTTGTCAATGTCAATAAGTTATTTCAAAGATGACGTACCATACGTCACTTTTACTTCAGGGGGAGAAAGTACGACTTTGCTTCCTACAATGAGGTCAGGAAATGTATACTTTCGATAGAGGTAGGTGGAAAACATATTCATTGTCTAATTCTCAGTAAACTTTCTTCCTAATAGAAGTGTGTGTATTACTTGAAACTCAAAGTGAACTACGTGCAAATACACAAAGAAACAAAACTGCAAAATATTTCTCTTTGTCACAACTTGGGGAGTTTAAAAAAGTTCCAATAAAAAAGTTATATTATCAAAACAATTTATTTGCAGTGAAACAATCAATTAAGTAATTATTGAACTTCATCTTCGAAGATAAAAATGAAAACAACAATGAAAATTAATTAGCACCACCTTTTCCCTTCCTCCCGCCTGGTCCTTGCACCCCTCAGAAACTGTTCGTGAAGGGCTTGACACTGTTAAAACACTGACAAAACAAGTGACGAAAATGTACTGAGTGCTGATTTTCCAGAGAGCATCAGTTTTGTAGAAGACTCACTTGATGATCCATCATATATTCCTTCTGAGAGTAAGGATTCAGAGGTAAATTTTTTTGACCTTATATTCATTCATCATGAGTAATAGTTTCAATGTGGTAATATATTAATATAACTAAACTCATTGCTTAATATTTTCCATATTTTTTTATTGTAGGTACTAGTATACAATTATTATTTTACTATATAGTCAATCAGATTGTTTCCATTATTTTGCTTGGGTTTTTCATTATTGTAACGAATTAAAGAAATAACTGTCTTAAACAAATTTATTTTTAACAATATTTCACTATCACAACAAATTTATGTACAACACTTAGCAACTAACGCCCAATTTATCTATACAGTTCGAATTCTAGGTACAGACTGCCTCGCAGACTAGAAGTGGCGCCTTTTTATATCGGCAACGATCGCTCCGGATCTCGCTCCTCACAATTCTTCAGTCCAGCCNCAGTGACTCCATCATGGATTTCTCTGAGCACCTCCCGTCGTCTGCTCCTGGGTACCACTGTCTGGCGCCTTTCTTCTGCACCGTCTTCAGATTCCAATACCCGCTTCAGAATACCGTTTTCCAAGGTAAGGGAGTTCCATAGTGCCCAGTAGGACTTGACCGCTGGCGAATAACCAGCTACCTCCTGCCATGATGGTTTTCAAATACTTTTTTCCATCCGATGATTAAACCAAGATCTGGGTCTTTCTCTTGGTCTTCCTTGATTTTATCATCCTCCCAGTTGTCGTCTACAGCTGTAGTTCTACAAATTGCTGCTTCCTTCTCTTCTGCTCGTCGACAATGTGAGCAGTCATCGGGGCATGGTCTCCGTGATAGGGCATCTGCGTTTTTATGGCTAGTCCCAGCTCGATGTTCTATTTCGAAGTCAAATTCTTGTAATCTCTCAATCCAGCACGCTACTTGGCCCTCGAGATTTTTGAACTGCAGAAGCCATTTGAGAGCTGCATGGTCCGTTCTCAACAGAAATCGTCTTCCATACACGTATTTGTAGAAATGCTCTACACCTTTGACTACGGCCAACAGCTCTCGCCTGGTGACACAGTATTTACGCTCTGGTTTACTGAGCGTTTTGCTGAAGTAGCCAATAACTTTCTCCTGTCCATCCTGGATTTCTGAAAGGACTGCTCCAAGTCCCACATTGCTGGCGTCCGTATTCAAAATGAACTTTCCGTCAGGTAGGGGATAGCTCAAAACAGGAGAGTTGATCAAAGCTCTTTTCAACTTCTTGAATGAGTCTTGGCATTCCTCAGAACACTGGAGCTGGATCTGCCCTTCTGTGAGGCGGGTCAATGGTTTGGCGATGTTGGCAAACCCCAGCACATATCGGCGGTAGTAGGTGCATAAACCAAGGAAGCTCCGAAGCTGATGTATGTCTTTTGGAATGGGCCAATCCTTAACTGCTTTGATCTTTTGTTCGTCCACCGCCACTCCTTCCCCAGAGACAACATGGTCAAGGTAACGGACTTCTTTCTGCAACAGATGGCATTTCTTGGGACTAAGTTTCAATCCAGAATTCCTCAGATGCATGAATACCTCCTCCAGATTTTTCAAGTGATCGTCGAACGATTTTCCGAGCACGATTATATCGTCGAGATACACAAGACATTTCTTCCATGAGAGCCCCTTGAGAACTGTCTCCATCAATCTTTCGAAGGTCGCTGGAGCGTTACAAAGCCCGAATGGCATAACCGTGAACTGTCACAATCCTGAGCCGATGGTGAAAGCAGTCTTTTCTCGATCTTCTGGGGCCAATTCAACTTGCTAATATTCACTCTTCAAATCCAAAGTCGAGAAAAATGTGGAGCCGGCTAGTGTGTCTAGTGTGTCGCCGATTCTTGGGAGAGGGTAGCTGTCTTTCTTCGTCACGTGATTTAGTTGGCGATAATCCACGCAGAACCTTGTCGAGCCGTCCTTCTTCTTCACTAACACGACTGGGGAAGACAAGGGGCTGTCAGAAGGTTCGATGACTCCTTCTTTTCCCATATCGCTGACTATCTTGTCTGCCTCTTCTCTCTTGGCAAGAGGGAGTCTTCTAGCTGATTGCCGGATTGGTCTGGCAATCCCAGTGTCGATTTTATGATGAACCACATTCGTTCTGCCGCCTTTTCCTTCCCCAATATCGAAGATTTCCTGGTACTTCTTGACTAACTCCCTCAGTTTTGATCGGTGGGTTGGTGGAATGTCCTTGGAGGAAATGTCAATCAACTTCCTCAACTCTTTAGGCAAATTGTTGGCTTGGTTAACCGAACTGCGTACACTCCGTATCACCGAGGAAATGGACGAACAGTGCCCCAGCATTATTCCTTTCTTCAAGGTCACGGGAAAGTAGTTGACATTCATGACCCTGATTGGCACAACTTTATCAACACGCAACAGGGTCTTACCCAGTGCGATTCCTCGTCCAATTTTCTCATCGTGTACCTTGGGCTCGAACATTACCACCTTGCCGCTGTTCGCACTTCCATCCAAGCAAGCCTCCAGGATGGTTTCAGCCCTTTCAGGTACGCACACGTCTTCAGCCAACAGGATCCTAATCATCTCTTCGCTTCTTCCATGAAGCACCAGCTCTTCTCCGCCGACAGGTAGGACGACGCCGTCTTGAAAATTCAGCTCAAAGCCTCTGGAATTCATTATGTCCATTCCAATGATCGCATCGTCCTCGATGTCCGCCACCAATGTACGATGTTTGCAGTGCAGTGCGTAGCTTCCAGCTTGACGGTTCAATTCCTGCCGGTGGAGATCAAATCGTTTAAGTGTAGTTTGTGAAATTATATTTTTCCTCTCAAAACTTCTTTCATTACTTTTCTGATGGTGGCCTCAATATCTGCAAGCACTTGTCCATCTTCCTCGATAACTCGAACTTTGCTCTGGCTCTTGCAGGATTGTTTTGCAGCGTCAAACTCCAGAGCGCTTGCCAGTGCATCCACGAGATGTTTGGGATAAGCTAGCGTCAAGACCTGCCTCGTTTCTTGGTCGCGAAGTCCATCCAAGAATGCCTGAACTGATAACCGCTCTATTACATTTTCGGGTGTAGCAGGATATGCCGGAAGGACCAATCGAGTCATGTCGGCTTCAAACTCCTGTAGGGATTCTCCTGATTTCTGGCAGCGGTTCTTCATCTGTGAATGGTAAACGTGCTCTAGGTGGGCATGTCCATAGCGCAGCTCAAGATGCTTTATGAGTTGGTCATAGTCTTTCTGTTCTTGGGCCGTGAGGGTTTGCAGAATATTCGTTGCTTCTCCACGCAGCGCCAATGTTAATGCTACCGCCTTTTTTCCTGCATTCCATCCATTCGCTCAGGCCGCAGCTTCAAATTGTCGGCGATAATTTGCCCAAGGAGTTTTTCCGTCGAACTGGGGCGGCTTCGTGGAGAGCTTTCCTAGTTCAGAACGGAGTTTGACATCTTTCAGTTCCGGAATTGAGTTTTCAGTGACCGTTTCTGTGGGGTGGGCAGAATTAACGATTCGGTTTTGCAACTTGCTGATTGTTTCCTTTATCTTGCTGATTTCTGCCTGAACTCCGCCTTTGATTTCCTCTACTTCTGTGTTCATTTCCTTCCTGATTTTATCTATCTCTGTATCGATGGTTCCTATCCTTTCTTCGAGTAGGCTCGCCACACTACAAAGCTCTTTCTTCAAGCCTCCTGTATTCTCAAGAAGTTCTTCCTTCAAGCTATTCGAATTCTCTAGAAATGTATCTTCCAAACTTTTCGAATTTTCCAGAAGCTTGTCTTCCAAACTCTTCGAGTTTTCTAAAAGCTTCTCCTCCAGGCACTTCGAATTTTGTTGAAGTTCATCTTTTAAACTCATCGAATTTTCCAGAAGTTTCTCTTCAAGGCTTACCGGATTTTGTTGAAGCTCATCGAGTTTGCTATTATTAAACTCAAATCACCCCCATAAACTTCGAATAAATATGTTTCGGGATCTTCTCCTGATTCAATCAAGTTATCCCATAGTCTCTTCTGGAGTACTGATTTCTTTCCGGAAGAATCTAGTTTTTAATTTATTATCATTTTATAGGAGTTTCGCAAAGATAAAGTACAAGATAAAATGCCTCCTATGGATTCGAATAGTTACCAGGTAATTATTTAATATTCAAGCTTAATGATGAAATGTAAGAATAATTTTTTTTAGGTGGCAGTAAAGCCTGTAGAAATGGTAAAGAAAAAGAATTATGCTGATAAATTAAATTACGGTTTCTTTTGTGACAAAGATGTAACCCATTTTGTGAGGCATATTTTAACCTGGCACTCAACAGAAATTACTGTACAAAGAATACTTTCGCTACCACCCAAATCAAGGAAAAGATGAAATATTATTGCAAGTTTACGCAAAAAAGTCAATTATGTTGTTAACAGAACGAGTGATTCATTAAGACCTGTAAAAAGACTGAAAACTGGTGATGTTTCAAATACTGATGATTTTCTTCCTTGTTCCTACTGTTTAGGATACTACAAAAGAAAATCTTTATATAGACATACAAAAAGATGTTCGGATAATACCGTGAGAATCACAGACAGACGGCTCAAAGTGACGATCAATTAATATTACTAGCGGAAGACTTATTGAAACATGATCAGTTATTAACTAAAGAACTATTTCTCCGTATGAGAGCTGACCGAAATAAAAAAGATATGGTAATATGCCAGTATGCATATTCCTACATGAAGGGTCGTAAAAGCAAAGGAAATATAGATTTTGTTCGCCAGAACATGCGACGTTTAGCTAAATTATTAGATTTCTGTCGACAAAAACATACGAAAATTAAAAGCTTAATTGATATTCTGAAACCTTTCCATTTTAAACTCATTTTAGATACTGTTAATTGTATTGCTTGCTACAACCCAGAAACTGATGTGTATGAGTTACCTACGCTTGCTATAAACTTTGGTACTTTGCTGAAGAAATGCTGTGATTTAGTTTATATACAATTGATATAACTAGAAAATATTGCTGATCAACGGAAAGATTTGACAATATTATAAAAGTTAATTGAACCACAATGGGCTGACGAAATATCTGCTCAGGCAGGACTTAATCTAAATGAAAGTAAGTGGAACAAAGATGAACTTCTACCTCTCACAAGTGATCTCAAGAAGCTGAATACCTTCTTAACGAATTTGGCTGATACAGCTTTCAATGAATTACACTCAAATGAAAATAATTATACTGCATACAATACATCAAAAGAAGTAGTATATACCCAAATCATATTACTGAATAGAAGGCGGCCTGCTGAGGTTGCACAACTGAATATTGATAAATATAATGCAATAAATAATCTCGCTGATCGACGTGCACACACCGAGTTCGAAAATTGCCTGACTGAAACGGAAAAAATCCTACTGAATTCTTACAGTAGAATTGTTATCAGGGGAAAACGTGGACGTGGTGTGCCTATACAATTATCGCCGTATATGAAAAAACACTTTGATTATTTTATTTCAGTAAGAAATAACTTTATAAAGGATAATAAATATTTCTTTCATACAAATGGGCAAGGATGTCTAGATGGCACTAGGATAAGGATATAAATATGCCATGAAATGTGGTATAGAGAAGCCAAAAAGTATAAATGCCACTAAACTCCGAAAATACCTCGCAATTATTACTCAGTTACTTCAGTTTAGTGAGAAAGACCTCGAACAACTTTCGCAATTCATGGGCCACACATTAAAGACCCATTATAAAGTATACCGTTTGTCAGACAGTTTGTACCAAACTGCTAAAATGTCAAAGTTGTTACTCTTGATAGCCGAAGAGGGTATTGAACAGTAAAAGGGTGAACAATTAGACGAAATAGACGTCGACCTAAATCCAATATCAGAAAGAGAAAATATATCAGACCATATCCTCCACGACAATACCGAAGAAGAAAACAAAGAGCATTCGAATACCGTGCATATACCCGAAATTAAAAAAAAAGATAAGCCAGCCAGGCAACCATGGACATTCAAACAGAAACAAATTATAGCTGACTTTTTTCTGATCATATTAAATGTAAACGCCCCTCAAAGCAAAATGAAGTGAAAAATTTAGTAGAATTACATCCAGAAGAATTCCAAAATCGGAAATGGACAGTTCCATTTGTTCTAGACGTGGCAATAGGGCCTGGTTCAAGATATATATAT
>NW_019293550.1:35025-62912 GCF_000500325.1 Leptinotarsa decemlineata | reverse complement strand
AATAAAAAAATCGCTAATAAAAAATCCCGATTTTCGACTAAGAAAAAATATCGTAGTATACCCTGAAACTTTAATAAACATTTCAAATTTTGTCCCAAGGTAGACCTTTTAGTACTTGACATTTCTAAAAAAAATTATCAAAATCGGTTTACAACTTCAAATTTTAGGGGGGTGTTTCCACCCCCATGTATATAGAATATATAGAAAGCGAAGGGTGGTCTTTACTGACTAGTTGAGGAGAAATATCAAATATTGTTGGGGATGCAGTCAAAATTACTGGGCCGTTGTTTAAAGAATAGTCTTTGTTATATGATCGAAAATGTTTATTCCCTTTATCAAGACATCTACAAGAAATTCAGAACATTGCAACACAATTGTGAAACAAATAGGTAAAAAATGTACTTACTACCTTGAGGTTATAGTAAAAAGTCAGACGTGGCAATGAGAAAAACAAAGTTAATACTTTTTATCATGTAGAAAAGTGTCACACATTCAAATTAAAGTTTCAGAGAAAAACACGTGGAAAGTTCCGAAAGGTGTGGATTTCGCTAGGAAACGAACTTAAAAGTCAATATTTAGATGAAGAGGGTAACGTATATTATGATGGTATTTATTTGGATAAGTGTCGGGCATATGTTGTCGCCAGCTCCGTTTCTACTCATAACCTTGAAACATTTCCGCATGAACAAAGCACGTCGCGAGTAAAAAACATGCTTCTTGATAAAAATTTTTGAAAAAACCAGAACGCGGTTACTTTTATGGATCTTTTTATAAGTGAGTGCACTCGTTTAAATTGTAAGGAAGAAAATTACGCAGAGACATTGAGATTTTTTTGGAGGGACCGGCCCCTTGACTAGTTCCAGAGTTTCTTAAAAATAAACAAGATCACAAGACCATGGGAGTATTGGAAAAATTCTTTTATAGATACTTTTGCGGTGATAGGGTGACCCGAAATAAAGTATGCATATGAATTTCGTTATTTAAATGGGTCGCTTTTAGAGTATGCGCTAAAAAGAGAAATCTGCTTTCAGATACAGACTCAAAAATATCAGAAAATACTCAAATAAATTTAATTGTTTTGGGTTCAGCAGCGAAAATTCAATTGCATATAAATAGAAAAGATTTGAATACAGTTGATAATTTAATGTCACTCCTAAATCAGTTAGGTCTTATAGAAAAAGAAAAAAATCAAAACAAGAATCCCACAGGAAAGTAAATCAGAGAAAAAACCATGCCCCTACTGCACAAAAAAAAGGATTTCCCAACAGGTATCACTCAGAAGAGATTTGCAGGTTAAAACTCGCTGAGAATATAAAAAATGAGAGAATAAAAATAACAAATAACACGAATATAGAAGGGAGTGTATCATTTTCTGAAGAATCAAAAAACGAATCGCGGCCCCACTTATCAGATTAAGAATATGTATCGAGGATATCCCAGTCGTTGCGGTATATGACTCGAGAGCAAATGTATCAATAATAAATTATGATACAGTTGTGAAATTGAAATTGAACAAAAAAATAAGTGGGGAAAATAAACTAAACACATTCGCAGGCACTACGAATACTTTAGGCTCAATGAATCTAAAAACAAAGATTTTCAATAATACGAATATAATATGTTTTTATATTGTATATTGTATATATGCTCTATAGCGAATAACGGAGAAATAAATTCACAAATAAAATCGTTATTGTTATTGAACGCTCTACTAGTCCTTTTGCATCTCTGGTACCTCTTGATTTAAAGAAGGAAGAAGGGAGAAAGTCACGGTTATGCGTAGACTATAGCGAACTAAATAAGATAGTCATACCGGAATGCCATCCATTCCCAATTATTGATGATTTATTAATTCGAGTACGGGATTGCAGATTTTTTTCTAAATTAGATATTAACTCGGCTTTCTGGTCAATCTCGATCAGAGAAAAAGATAGATATAAATCTGCGTTTATTACCCAAAACGGGCATTGACAATGGAAGTGCTTGCCTTTTGGCTTAAAATCATCTCCGGCAATATTTCAGAGAATTCTATGTGACGTATTAGCGAAAAATAATCTTGAGACTTTCGCGATAAATTACATCGATGATATTTTGATTTTGTAAAAAAATTATTCAAATCATTTACGACACATCAACGAAGTTCTCATAGCCATAGAAAAAGCAGGGTTTGAGTTAAACAAAAAAAAATGCACATTTTCAAAAAAATCAGTTATCTATTAAGGTCATGAAATCAAAGAAAATGAGGTAAAACCCGTGTATCATACCTTAATGGAAATCAAAAGTTTCCCTAAACCGCGAAATCAAAATGTTGTACAACTTATGGGCAAAATGAATTTTTACTTAAAATATATACCAAAAGCTTCGAATGAGTTAGAACCACTACATAAATTACTCAGGAAAAATGTAAAATTTGAATGGACACAAGAATGTGAAGAAAGCTTTAAAAAAATAAAAAAACTATCTCAGTTTTGATCCGATATTGGCAATCTTTGACCCAAAACTTCCTATATACATTTTCACAGATGCACCACAGATGAACCTCAAAAAGACAACCCGTTTTTTTCTTCTCTAAAAAATTAACAAAATCACAAGAAAGTAAACGCGCTATTTTCTTGGAAGTCCTGATGATAAAAGAGTGTATTCTATATTGGCAATATAAACTTATAGGAAATAAATTCACGATTTTCACAGACCACAAACCGCTTGAACATTTCAATGTGGAAAAAAGTAAAGATACTGAACTATAAGCTTTATTAGACTACATTTCAAATTTTGATTTTGAAATCAAGTATAACCCAGACGAAAATAATGCAGAAGAAGATAGCTTTTCTCGAAACCCAGTACTAGATGAAAATACAAGCAGTGAAACAACTATAAAAATAGTAAATTTTCTATCAATGGAAAAATTGATAAACGATCAAAAACAATTGAACATAAGAAAAAGATAAAATAGTAAAAAAAAAGACATTTGTTATGAAATCCTGAATAATGTAGAAAAAATATGGGTTTCGGAAAACTTAGGTATTCAAATGATAAAAAAAAGGTTCACAATGAAAGTCATATTGAAATAAAGCAGCTAATTCTGACTTTAACTCCCAAATACTATTTTGAAAACATGCACAAGCATATAAAGCTTATTTGTCGACACATATGTAAGAAATAAATCAAGGTTCGGTAATTTTATTCAACCCCTTTCAAATATATCAGTGGATACAATAGGAAGGTTCAGGGAAAATAAGTCATCAAAAAAATAAAAAAGAAAAATTAAAAATGAATAGCTGAAAAATAACAATTATATTAAGCAAAATAAACCTGAAATGAAACAAAACTGAAATAAACTCGGGTCATCACCCGAAGACGATTGTAGATACTAACAATCGAAACGTCGTGAACTAATGTGACTTGGAATCTCTACACTTTTTATTATTTTCTTTTTTTCATTCCTTTATTTTTATTTATTCAATTGTTATATTTTTACTTGTAGTTTATTTCACTATTATTTCATTTCAGGTTTATTTTGCTTAATATAATTGTTATTTTTCAGCTATGCATTTTTAATTTTTCTTTTTTAGTTATTTCAGGGATTTCAAATCATTTTATATAGTAGACAATGGAAGTCCGAACCAGTGAAATTCGTCATGAAACATTGTCAATCACCTTCAAACAAATCAAAAAAATACTTACATTTAGTTGTAGACCATTTCACGAAGTACGCTTTTGTAGTGACCTCAAAAACACAGACGGGAAAAGATTTCATAAACCTGATAAAAAAGTTCAAAAAAAGGAAAAAATAAAATTACTTCTGACTGATCAATATGCTGATATAAACTCAAAAGAATTTGAAAATTTTCTTAAAGCAGAAAACATAACAAACATTTTTACCGCGGTAGATTGCCCCTTTTCAAACGGACAAAATGAACGGATAAATCAAACACTAAGTTAATTCGATTAGGTGTGAAATTTTTAAAAATTAAAACAGGTTGTGGTCAGTCATAGCTGAACAGTGTGTAGAAAACTACAATACATAGCACAACAAAATTTACACTGAATTATCTTTTGGAACTTCGGAACTCAACGAAAATAACCTAGAAAATCTGGAAAAAAAAACAAAAAGATAGCATTTTCAAATGCAGAAAAAATTATAATCAAAATAGAGTTTATTATGTTAAAAATAAACGAAAAATAACATACGAAGTCGGTGATCCTGTTTATATTCAAAACGGAAATCGTTTAAATAGAAAAAAACTGAATTCAACCAGGGTGGGTCCTTTTAAGATAAAATAAAAAATTTCTGATTCAATGTATGTTATTGACTCGGGATTTAAAACACCAGAGTCAAACATTTACCATGCTAGTAAAATAATTCCCTATTTCCAGACTCCTGTAACATAAGCCGGGGGGGATGTAAGTTTGTGACGATGTCCAAACTATAGCGCGACACGCCAGAGGTCGCCCGCACGACACATACCAAAATACCAAGCTCGAGGCGCGCGGCCGTCACCATCAGTCGTAGCTGTCTGATATTAGAGTGAATACGTTCTTGGATTCATGGCCCTTGTCGCTAAATGTTTCAAGAAAGTTGAACCAATAATCATAATAAACCCAAGCTGTACTTGTTGTTGATTCAGGTAAACCTATGTACAATCTTATATTATATTTATTGAAACCTTCGTCATCCGTTAGGCCAATTTTTTTAAAAGACAATCCAGTATTTTTAATTGGTTTTCGAATTCTGCATTAAATTCAGCCATATAACTCACTTGTAGTTTCCTTGAATACTGATGAAAAAGGCAAGTTTATTGCGTATTATGAAGAGGGCCATAAATAAGTCAAAATAAATGCAATAATGTATTTATCGATCTGTCAGAAGACCTGTCAGATTTGTGTTGGTTTTTCGTAAAATTGAAAAATGGTTCAATTTTCAAATGCAGAAAATTTGGATATGATATATGTATTTATGGCGAAGCAAAAAGGAATTCAAAAGAAGCAGTGAGAATATACGGCAATCGGTGCAGAAAATTGCCGTCAGACAAAACATTCGCTGACTTAGCCAAATCTTTGGCACGAAATGGATGTTTTAATGAACGGAAGCGAAAAAAACCAAAAACGGCTACTGGTAAGAATCACAGTGTTGCAGTGCTTGGTCAAATAGTGTTGGAACCATATAGTTCTATCATACAAGTAGCAATGCATTGTAACATTTCGAAATCATTAATTCAACGTATTTTGTCAAAAGACAAATTCCATCCATACAAAATAAATTCATGATAATGATCAGTTTTTGAAAAAAATATTAGGGAGTGATGGAAGCCATTTCCATAACAACGGTATAATAATTGTCACTATTGATCTGCCCCGAACCCTCATTGGGTGCAAGACACGAGATTTCAGTCTGTGTGGGGGGTTGATGTTTGGTGCGGAATCATTGATGGTTATTTCATAGGACCTCATTTTTTCGAAGGAATTCTCAATGGGGAAAGTTACTTGGTTTTTATACAACATGTGTTGCCGAATCTTTTGGAGAATTTACCAATACAAACTCGACTGAATATGTGGTTTCAACAAGATGGGGCACCTCCACATAATAATAGAATAGTTACCCAGCTCGAAGTCCAGATATTACTCCACTAGATTTCTTTTTGTGGGGATATATCAAAGACTTAGTTTATATGTGACGTCCATAAAATGTGGAAGATTTGAAAAATAGTAACACAAATGTTTGAGCTTCCATAACGCGAGAGACGCTTTCGGCTGTCACGAATCGGGAATTACTAAAAAGATACAATATGTGTATTATACGTGAAGGGAGGCAGTTCGAACACTTACTAAAATGATTCTTGTTATCACTAAACACCAGCCCCGCCGAAAGCATAACTGCAGGATTGACAAAAGTCGAACTGCAGAAGAAAAGGCCATCAGGGGCGCAAACGCGCAAACTGATGAAAGCAAGGAAAATAACTGCTAGAACATGGATTGAAAAACCAGGTAATACAAAAAACCGCAGAACAACGGAAAAAACTAAAGTAACTTCTGTTGAAAGGGCCAAAAAGAGACCTAGAGAGGATGTAAAAACTCCCCCACAGAAGGTACTGAAAAATCCCAGGGCTTCCAAAGAAACTGGGACCTATAGCGAGGCTGCTAGAGGCCTGAGGGTGGCGGTCACCGACATGCGATACCCTGAAGTAACCTTGAGTCAGGGTCAAGCAGACCTGATCCAGGAGGGACTTGTCTGCGAATTGGACAGTACTCCCTCCGGTAGCTTCGAAAACCTCCAATTCGAAAATACTTTATTCGGCGCTGGGGTCATATGGATAACCTGTGCGAATGGAGAACCGAGAGTCCTAGCCTTCATTCCTGGCCAAAAAGCAGAGAAGGATACAGTTAGGACACGCCTCAGTAAGCAGAATCCTACCCTGGGAGTGGAAAACTGGATCCTCCTGAGCAGAAAAGTGGAAGAGGAAGGACAAATCCTGGCCTACTTCACGAATGAAAGTTCCTTCAGGGCCTTGGAGGGGAACATGTTTAAAGCCTACTATAAGCTGGGCATGGTCACCTTCAAGGTCCTGAAGGGTCTTAACAGCAATGTTGAGAGTAATACAAATAAACCTGCATCACAGTAAGGGGGCATCGGCACAGTAGAGGGCATGAGGGTTTGATATTGCTCTCATACAAGAACCCTGGGAGGGGAGTTAATTTATGATTGAACCTCAGAGACCCCAAGAACATGCATAATTATCCGTAAAGGAATAAATATACTGCCGTTGAGTAATTTTGACGAAAGTCAAAATAAAGATGGCTGGCGGGGGCGGACCTGAGGAAATCATCATTGGATCAGCATACCTCCCTTACGACATTCCGGAACCACCACCAACCAGGGAAGTGGAGGAGTTGGTTAGAGCTTGCCAAGTAGAGGGACTACAACTTATAATTGGCTGTGATGCCAATGCACACCACCTAACCTGGGGAAGCACCAACACCAACGAAAGAGATGAGCACTTACTACAGTTCATCATGTCAAATAACTTGAACATTTTAAACATAGGCAATAAACCTACTTAAATGGGAGACGTAGTGAAGTGATAGACGTAACGATAGGAACGAACAGACCCAAGCATGTGCCAGGCTCTACAAAATACTCTCGAAGAAACCTCAGGTCTCAATAAATAATCTGAAAACAAATACGAGGGAGTATACAAAAACCGGAGAAGAGACTATCAGAGAGCTTTCCCGGGTACACTTTTCTGGGTCAGAAATTACAAATCTAACACCGTAGTCCTGGGCGAATTCAGAACTGGAGACCCCGAAAAGGGCATCCAGGGAGGACTGGCAAATGACAAAGAAGGTGATAGATATGGAGAAAATGAAATGGGCTGTAAACTCATTTCAACCCTATAAGTCGCCGGGACCTGATGGCATATACCCAGTAATGCTTCAATTAGTTTCATGTCATTTGCGTTGAAAACGCTAGAAAAACTACTTAACAGGCATATCAGGCACGTATCACTGGCTATCAGACCATTAAATCGAGACCAATATGCATACAGGTCAGGTATGTCAACAGAAACGGCTCTATGTCGGGTAACAGAAAAAGTAGAATATACTTACAAAAAAAAGGTACTTTTAGCTGCTTTCTTGGACATTGAGGGCGCATTTGATAATACGTCGTTAGAATCAATCATCCAGGCGTCGAGGAGACAAGCTGTAGGTGGATAGACTGCATGCTTAGGGGAAGATTGGTATATAAAATCATTATAGGGGAAACAGTTGTGGTACGGGTAGAAAGGGGCTGTCCTCAGGGGGGATTGTATCCCCTCTGTTATGGAACCTTGTAATGGACGAGCTACTATGTCTCTTGGACCATAATGGGTATAAAGCACTGGGCTATGCAGACGACTTAGTCATCTTAGTCCAGGGTAAATACAATAATGTAGAGAAGGGATGCATGCAGCAGGCCCTGAACATTATAACAAGATGGACCGAAGAAGAAGGGCTTAACATAAGCCCATCCAAATCGACCATAGTATCATTCACCAAGAGGACTGAAACGTTGGGTCTCGAGCTCCTAAACTTCGAGGTGAAGAATCCTGGATTCCAAACTGACCTGGAACCAACACTTGAACAGAATAAAGAGGAAAGTGGAGGTAGCACCAGGCGCACCTATGGAAAAACCAGACATGGAATATTGGCTATACGCGATGGTGGTTGAACCAATGATAACATACGCATCTCTGGTCTGGTGACCAAAGATGAAGCAGGCGATCGCCATCAACAAACTAGGCAAGGTGCAAATACTTGCATGTTTGGGAATGACGGGAGCAATGAGAACTACCCTTGGAGACATTCCTGAATCTACCTCTTTTACATTTTGTGACAATGGGGGAGGCCTGGATGGGCCAATTCAGACTGGAAAACTCACCGAACTACAATAGATCGGACCGAACAGAAATTTCGGAACAAGTGGAGGAGCACATATTGAATATGTGCACGGACCACATGACACCGAAGTACACTTTTAACACAAACTTCACGGTCAAAATCATAAGCCGTGAAGAGTGGAAGACCATTAGTTATCCCGAAAACATGTTTGGAAAAAACACCTGGTATACAGATAGATTGAAGACCAAACATGGAACGGGAGCTGGAATATACCGAGCGGATAGAAATCTAAATTAAAGCTATCCGTTAGGACCAAACACATCCGTCTTTCAGGCGGAAGTGTATGCTATCTTGCAGTGTGCAAGGCTTATCAAATTGAGACCTCAAACAAATCAATATTTTTACAGACAGCAAGAGCGCACTAGGGGCTCTGACAAACCTGAAGGTGACATCAAAACTGGTATGGGAATGCCATGAAGAACTGAATGAACTTGCAAACAGGAACAAATTAACTTTGTACTGGGTGCCAGGGCATTCAGGAATCACAGGTAATGATAAAGCCGATGAATGCGCTAGACGCGGATCATCAACTTCGTAAATAGGTCCTGAACCAGCTCTGTGGGTACCAAAATTATTGGTACGAAACCAGATTAGGACATGGATCAATAAGAAGCACACAGAGTACTGGACAAAAGTACCTGGCAACAAACACAGTAGAACCTTCATTAGGGAACCGTCCAAGAAAAGAACCGAAGTACTTCATTGTCAATGTCCGCTTAGAGGACACCTGAATAAAATTGGACTATACAACGGAGACCTCAGCTGTAGATTATGCAACGAAGGGACAGAAACAGCTCTACACATCTTATTCGAATGTGAGGCACTGAATCACAGGAGGCAGGCAGTATATGGACGTACAAAATTACGTCCAGAAGAATATAACGAACATCCAACACGGAACCTGTACTACAAACTAGTACAGGAAACGAGACTGATGGAATGGGTGTCATGAGAAGATAGGAGAATAAACGCAATAAGCCCAAGAGGCTGGAGTGTTTTCTGGAGACTTGGACTAAATGGACAAGTCAGATAGGTACAAAAAAAATTATTTCGTTATCATCATGTTGGTCGAGTTATGGTCAAAGTAACACATTTTTTGGTAATTTGAAACATTTATTTTAATTTGTACAGAAATACGCAACTAGATAAAATTGAATAGACACTGGAATCATAACTGATGTATTCATTTCGTTAAACTCGTACTATTGCATTAATTTTGATTTATCCATGGCCCTCTTTATAATATGCAATAAAATTACCTTTTTCATCAGTATTCATGGAAAACTACAAGTGTGATATATGGCTGACTTTAAAACTTGATGCAGAACCCATAGATATATAACTGATAACCGATATAGGTTAGAAGGAAATGTCAGATGAAATTAAATTAACATCTGTGATGAAAAAATGAAAAAGGCATGATAAACTAATTGTTATTATTTAGGAATGATGTAAAATCCAAAATTTATTATTGTGAATCACTTCCTTAGAAACTGATATGAAGTGATGCTTTTGAAAAATATTTATATTTACATGAAAGGGAGGTTAATTATTTTTGTACGAAACTATAAAATGAAAATGTATACTAAATTAAAGAGCCAATGTTAAATTAGTAGAATAGATAATTTTCCTGATGAAGAAATTGAAAATTTGTATATGTGAAAATTGATAGATGGTAACTAGGGGAACGAGATAGATTTTCAATTTTTTTATCAACAACAAAATTCTTCTGGAGGCAACGAAAGTGACGCCACGCTAAATTTTTCTCTTCGTAAAATTTGAATTATATGAATTGAGAATTAAACAGAATAGTAGTGAATACTGATTAGTAATAATAAATTCAGTGAAAAAACCTACCTGTCCAGCCAAGTCGAGTAAGAAATCCATGAGTTCCAGCTTAACAGAAATATCACACCACACACACACCAGCGTTGGAGGAAAGTAAGGTATTTACTTAAACCATCTATAAACAATATATGCATATATTAATGAAAAGACCTACGAACTGAATAAGACAATAAAAAGTACTTGAAATCAGAACCAAAAATTGGACTCTGCCGAATTACAGTGACCTGCAATTCATAAACTGGCAATTACCACATAGTTCGTTGTAGATTTAGGACATTCTTAGATTTAAGGAATTTTCTATTTTGGCAATTGATATATTTAAAGAATACTCTTTGTTATATGGTCGAGCTTTCGAGAATGTTTATATTCCCTTTATCAAGACATCTACAAGAAATTTAAAACATTGGAACAAAATTGTAAAGCAAATAGGTAAAAAATGTACTTACTAACTTGAGGTTAAAGTAAAAAGTCAGACGTGGCAATGAGAAAAACAAAGTTAATACTTTTAATCATGTAGAAAAGTGTCACACATTCAATTCAAAGTGTCAGAGAAAAAGTACAAAAAACTTATTTTATGTAAACATTTAAAACTTTTTCACATTCTCGAAAGCTCGACCATATGACAAAGAGTTTCCTTTAAACAACAGCCCAGTAATTTTGACTGCATCCCCAACAATATTCCATATTTCTCCTTAACTAGTCAGTCAAGGCTACTCTTCCCTTTCTGTATATATTCTCTTTCTATATATATATAATATAGTCATATATAATAATTTTTCAAGAATATTCTATACTACTTTTTAGCAGCACTATCTTCGACGATAACTTGGCCGTATTGTAAAGTCCGGTTCTGAACTCAGAAAATCATTCAGCCCATAAAATCCAGAGATGCCGTTATATTATATGTATAAAACTGATGCAGGTTTTGTTTGATACTTGAGAATTCTGAGCTTCCTATAAAATGGTGTAGGGAAAAAAACAAAAAAGTTACGAGTGTTTAGTGCTTGGTCTGAAATAGATTCTTCGAAGTATAAATCGAAATAATCGTCAAGAGACACATTCGCTATTGACATAAATAGAAGTGGACAATGAAAAATAACATGTATGTAACCAGTTACTATTAAAACGTTTTTGCTTTTGTCCGATTAAGGACTTACGATATTCTTCTTGGAGAGAGAGTTTTTGTACTATCCTTCAAGAAGAGAGCAAGCACACAGAAACAATTGTAGAAATACGTGTGCAAAACTCATCAAGATGACGTCTTATTTTAGGCTAGCATTCAGCATGGAAAGATAATGAGAATTATATGCTGTTTTCTTACGATATTTTCCGTCCAAAAAAAATATTATTGTCTCAATCTCAATGTATAAATTTTCCAATGATGTACCTATAGTTTTTCAATATCATACTATATGATTGGGATTTTCAAAGTTCTCTTTTATGAAACATAAAGAGGCAGTGAAAATGGTTTACATCTTGTTATATCGACAAAAGTTATCTTTATTATTTATTCATTCATTGTAAATAAACATTCCTTATTGAGTATCAAAACAATGAGTTGACTCAAAAAAGTTCGTTTATTATCCGTTTGCCACAAATACTTTTTTATCATGAGTTGCCAAATTTGTGCCTAATCACACCCTAAATATTTAAATCGATAGATTTTATATACGCGACCAATACTTCATTTAAATAGTAATAAATTAATATTTCTGGATTAGGCTATACGATTTCGAAAAAGAAAATTTGATAGTATTTGATGCTGTAGTATAATAAATTGAATAGAAAAAGTCATGAAAAACATTCGCTACAAACTTGGTCTTTAACTTATTTCAAAGACTGATTATCCTTTATAAAAATAATTCACATGTCTACTCTCGTATTTCTAGTACTCTAAAAGTTATACAAAGTTGTTACTCAACAAATCAGGTGGCCACAATCATGAAATAATAAAAAGTGTTACAAAAAATTCAATTTTGTTACTTGCTCTCCAAAAATTTGTTTTCGAAGAAATTCTTGATTATTGACAGCCTTTGAGTTTTCATCGAGAAACTTAATTTGTTAATATCAATTGCAATGCGGTCACCCCGTTACTTTAGTTGACGATATGCAAAGTGCATATTTTTGAATGAGCATACACAAAAATAAGATACCACAGATCATAGCCAAAATATAAATGTTGATTGAACCTGATGAAGAAGGAAAGTTGCTAACAGGAAACATTATTCAATTTTCCAGCAAATTAACGGCAGTGGAGGCATTTAATGAGTAGGTACTTATTCTCTTGAAGATGTCAACTACTCATATCGGCTCACTCACTTCATCAGACATGACAAATACAATGGAACCTTGCATGGCCTGGATACAATCTCTCATTTATGGAAAAAACTTTAAATAATTTGTCAAACCAAAAAGTGATACTTGTCTAGTATTTATGTTTGTTGGGTATTGAGAGTCTTCACAAACTAGTGATGAAGTAGAACAAGTTTGTGGAACTCCTGAATGATTGTTAGACCCTAGTTGTATAAATGGTATCATAGCACTCAACAGGCTGAACTCCACAGTTAACAGGTTGAAAAATAATGGAAATCATTTACCGTATGAAAGTGAATTGGGAAATTTTCTTATGTAGCCGAAGTAAAAATACTCAAATATGTTCTTCGATACAACGAGGCTTGTTGGTATTAATATCCAAATATCTTGAGACATCGTTTACTGCAACATGTTTCTTAGTGTAGAAATTCAAACCTGAGGTTTGAGATGCAATTGTTGTAGGATGCAATTGTTGGAGGTTCTTTTTATCAAAGTTAATTTATGAATAGTTTTCTATTGAGTGGATGTAATTTATTTTCAACAATTTGATAACTGTGTTAGCCTGGATTTTTTTCTCAAAGAAATAGGGAGGGAAGATGAATATTTGGAATTTATATAATGAACAATGGCATCCAGTTAATATTATTCAGGCAGATTCACCATCTCGTCGTTGTTCTGTGATAAAATCGTAAGACAAGATGAAATGAATCCCGTTGGTTGAACATTGAAGGGTTAAACATTTTAGGGAATTTATTTCATGATGGGAAATTGTTGTTCGAACAGAAATAAAGTGCATCTTAATGTATTAATCAACTCAATATATCGAACAGAGATTATTATTACAAATATTTTTCCACATTGAGTATAATAACATTAATAAAATCATAAAAAACAGTTAAAATTCAAGTAAAAATGAGTCTTCACATTCTTTCGTTTAAAATTTGAGGGCTGATATTTATACTTGATTTGACAAATAGCAGCTGAATTTTGGATTTTGTCAACTTAGCATAATATGATCTTCGAAAATAATATTTGTAGTTTTCGTAATAAAAAATAGTTTTTTAAATAAATTGAATAAATAACTGAGGACTCGACTGAATATCCACAAAATATATTATCACTACTGTGATGGATTAGATTATTAGGTATTTGAAACTTATTTCAGGTTCCTATTTTCGGATAGTTTCTTCTGTATGATTTGAAGTGCTTTTTCGACAGGAACGTGGGTGTAGAGGCTTTCCACGTCGAAACTGATTAGTTGATCCTGCTCTGTGACTTCGATTGCCTCTAGTAGTTCGTGTAACTTCGATTGCCCCTGAAAGATAGAACAAATTTACCGATACAAGTAATCATGGAATGACTAGGATGTTTTGTACGAAACTGCTACTTCCAACTGCAGGACGAATTTTTCACGCAAGATGATGGACTGCCAATGGGATCACCACTTTCACCGGTTATAGCCTACATATATATATGGAGTGCTTTGAAACTTTGGCCATTGAAGAAGCCCACAAGAAGCCGCGAGTTTGTGGTTGAGATATGTTGACGACACCTTCATAATATGGAACCATGGGAATGCAGCACTAGACATCTTTCTAAAACACATCAACAACGTGAGTCCTTCCATCACTTTCACAGTGGAGAAGGAAGTCCACAACGAATTGCTATGCTTAGACATATTGGTTAAGAGGACCGACACTAAATGGGAAACATCTGTAAACCGAAAATCCACTCACACGGGACAGCATCTGAACCGGAATTCCAACCACCATCAATCGACTAAGAGAGGAATCATCAAGACTCTAGTAGACCATGCTTTAGGGCTCTGTAATACAAAGGAAGATGTCGAAAAGAAACTAGGCATCATCAAAAATTACTTTCAACGAAATGGTTACTTCAAAGTGATGGTTAAACATATTTTGTGTAGAAGACAACAAGAGCCTCTTAAGGAAGAGGAACCGCCACAACCAGTACTTGTACTTCCCTACATTAGAGGATTATCGGAAAGGACTGCTTCAAATCTGGGAACACTATCTACGACTTGCTACAAATGTGTATACATAATGTGGTCTAATAAAAACAATATCAATATATCATCCTCACGAAAACCAGGCCACCTACCGCGGACCGCGATTCTAAGAATTGCAGTTAAGAGGTGATTGAAAGTTCGCATTGCCGACCACAAGAAACACAAACAGCGAGGAGAAACCAATAAATCAGAAATAGCAGAGCATGTTTGGACTCAACATAACATCAAGTGGGCTCAAGCTGAAATCATCCACAAGAAGGAACACTGGTTTAGGAGAAAATTCACAGAAGTCGCATATATGTTTTGCAACAACGCATTTAGCCAAGGTAGCGTAGAGATAAATAACATTTCATATGTTATAACCTATAATCAAGCGGAACACGACCAACTCCCGCCAAATGGTCATTTCACGCTAAAAACCGATGAAGCGGAGAGGGGGAAGAGGGGATAGGTGAAAGTACTCGAATGACCTATAATTAGTTAGATCTCGAAGGAATAAGTCCAGTTATTATCCGAAGACGATTGTGGATACTAACAGTCTAAATGTCGTGAAGTAAGTTGGCTTGGAATCTTTCAATTTTCATCTCGTTTAATTTTTTTATTTTTGTTTGATCCTTGTATTTTATTTAATTGTAATTTTCAGTTTGTTTATTGTATAATTGTTATTTTTCAGCTAATCTTTTTAAATTTTTGCATAGATTCTTTCGGGGATTTCAAATCAACTTATATCATAGTAGACAATGGAAGTCCGAACCAATGAAATGCACTATGAAACACTGTAAACTACCTTCGAACAAATGACATGAACTGGTTTATTGTGTAGTAATAGAAAACCAAAAACTTTCTTTCTGAAAAATCAATCACTCCTTAAAAATATAACCCTTTCAATATAAACAAGATTCCTGCTGGCTGGGATTTATTCAAATGAGTGAATGAATGTCATTACGATGTCATCGACGATATAAGTAGATCAAACTTATTCCGTGACATAAAAAATCGTAATTTATGAATTCTTATCATATTATCCAGATTGGTACCGAAGAGTCCTAAGGCAAGTGTCTTATAGCGAAACATCGATGTCTACCAGTAAGGATGACAGTGTAGATGACAGTGTAGAAATGCTGTGAATGATATCTGATTCAATTTCTCAACGATGTTTGGAATACAAACTGAGGGGAGAACAATGCTTTTTGTATAATTCAGTGTTCATATGAAAGTATTTGTTTCGAAATAATTTTTCTTTCATGTAATTCAATGTTTATATGAAAGTAGCTGTTTCAGGAAGGCTTTTTCTTCCAGTTTGGGTCTGAAAGTTACATCTTTGCATGATCTACACATCTATGTATAGAGTTTTTACTTACAAAATTGATTCCTTCCTTCCTTTTTTTTGAAAAATTCCCAAATTTTTTTATATCAAGATGGAGTAGTAGAAAACCAAAAACTTTCTTTCTCAAGATTAATCACTCCTATAAATATAACCCATTCAATATAAACATCTACTATTGTTTGCAATATAAGGTTTGAGAAGTTTGAGATGGTCTACACAGGAACCGGTTCTTTTATATTCATTTTTGAATGAAACGACTGTATTTGACCATTTGGCCTGATTATCTTATTCACCAGCATTTATATAATTTGTTCGTCAATCTGCTGTCTTGTTTCGTGACACTCCATAGGATGTGCTTTTTATTGAATTTGACTCGGGTACCTCAATTTTATGCTGTGTTAAATTGGTCAAACCCATTTATTTTGTTTATTCGAAGAATACATCATTTGACAAGTAATTCGGTTTTATGATAAATCATAGTCATTCACTTCAACTTCAGGTTCTGTTGTTTATAGTACCAAGCTTCTCCTTAATGGCTTTTTCATCTTCATTGTGTGTATTACCCAATGTTGAGTTCTGTAGATCTTTTTATTTTGAAATTGATTGCTTCCTTTCAAGGTTCCGAATACCATACGCCTCTGTTGATTGTAAAATCCACCGATCTTCAATCTCTCCATCCACATATTTCAATCTGTACTGAATATTCTTCAGTTGATTTTACATTGTGATCACTGAGTAGTTCAACTTTGAAGAGAATCTATGGTTTTTTTATGTTTTTCAAGTTTATCCCATGTTCCTCATTCATTCTAATCGATTGTTTTCATAGGGTTATTGAAGTTTTCATTTTTTTCACGTTTAGGCAGCTCTCAGGTCAAAATAACCATTTCCATGTCCTTGAATATAAAGATTAAAACCTTGTTTCATGACTGCGCTCGTCAGCACGTTTCACAAATCACCGCCCGAAAATTTAACGAATCGAGCATCTGAATTCTGTCTCTGCTGAACTAATGTTACTTGAAGAAATTTTGATACATATACATTGGTATGTGATGGAACCGGCCGATACTTGATGAAAATCCACAACGTATCCAGGAAACACAATAAGCTGAAGAAGCTATTGTATAGCGAAACAGGTGTTGCGATTTCGTAAAACTGTTTAGTGAAAATCTCATAATAAAGAGTTTTTTGAAAAAATATACAGATAAACACATATTCCTATTTAGTAGGACTGACTTCATTTTATATGGGAAAGTTACTATTACCATCAACCATGAGTATATCGAAAACACTTTCCCAATACCAGAACAAGAGTTACGGTCTCTCAACGCGCGTTTCGTTAACTAAGTTGACGTCCTTAGGAGATCATTCACTACTATGTTAGTGTTTGTATATGCTAGTGGCCTAACTACTACCTGTTAGTATTACCTAACTATTAGTATTACTTAACTACATCGGTTAGTATTGTGTATTGAGAAATGTTAAAAATTTTTGAGACCGGTACATGGCAACAGGTTTGTGAATGTCTTCGAAAGCTTGGAAATGAGTTCTATGAATGGTCTTATACGTAGTAGTTCTAAATGAATAATAGATAAATATTAACCTGTAGTAGAAGTCCATTATATCTCGAAGTGGAGTGTAGTAGATTTACGATGCAGAAAAACTCAAAGTCGTCTCCACAATTTACTATCAACCTCAGATGTTACAACGGTGAAAGCATCAATCAGTACATGTTTCGACACTATATCAGTTCATCATCAGAGATAATCACTAACATAGAGGAAATACATAAGAGGTATTAAATTACAGGTAGTTTAGAATACGATCAATAACAAGTAGTAGTCAGGTGATACTAACCGGTGCAGTTAGGTAATACTAACAGGTTGTAGTTAGGCCACTAGCATATAAAAACACTAGCATAGTACTGACATTTAGTCACAATTATCTCCTGAGGAAGCTAACTTGGTTAGTAAAACGCGCTTCGAGAGACCGAAATTTTTGTCCTGGTGCTCGCAAAGATTCATTTTACGCCAGAGGTTTCAGTACGAACTATCAAATTAACCATAATACTTTTTCTAACTGCATTCATACTTTTGCGTCACAACTAATGTAGTACCTACTAAACCAAACGGGATATTATTAGTAATTGAATAATTAAATAATAATCTTGTGTTTTTCCAAGTTCAATTTTTTTTAATAAAGTGAGCAAGGGTCTCTCTCTGAATTTTTCAGTATTCAGTACATTCACAAGTCTAATATGAATTGAATTATGCTGAGCATGATTGTAGACTCAAAGAATACAATACAATTGTTCATCTTTCTCTAACACTGGAATAGTAGTAGGAGATTACAGTCGGTTCTCGGCCCTCTGCCACCTCTATGAGGTAAATAATAGCACTGACCTTGACTGACGTCACACGGCCTTAACCTATGTACATGACCATATGACCTTATACGTGAGGAATTGACCTCGACTTTCGGGCCTATCTCCGGTACACGACCTTGAGTTTCTAATTCTGATAATGTTTCAAGTTTGACTTTGAAGAAGGTTTTTGAGCTATGTACATGCGAAATTACTCTGAACGTGTAGTTTGATCTTAGGATTAAGGGGGTGAATTACATACACGGTGAAGGCAGGGTTTGGCATTGTCCTGCTGCAACCTCTCTCCACTACAAGTTTATGGTGCAGAGAGGTTGCAGCAGCAAATGAATCCATCCGCCCCAGCATATGAAGAGAGAAATGTGCACGTGCACTCTACAAAGTGTAGCCGACTAATGTGTGTTTGTTTCTATGCCGAATGGATCTTTCAATGCTGCGGTAGGGGGGGCAGGTACAATATCATTCGCTACTTCTCGAGGTAAAGTACACAAGTGTGCACTTCGTGGAGTTCCGACGACCACTGCTTGCTTGTATCACTTACTGTACGAATTACGTTGTGCTTCCAGCAGTCTGGGGTTCGTAGAAGCACCAGTAATGTTGAACTAGTTTTATAACTCTGACTAATTGAACTTCACACAAATAAAAGTTATTCAGACCTCACTATGTGCTTTATTCAAATAGAAAGCTGGTCACAAACTAATTGTGTACAATAACAATTCATGTGCTTATATAGACACACTATGACATTGGTAAAGGTAAAAAGATAATTTACGGGAAAAGTTCTTACTATGCAAGATAATTCCCGGGTAGAATTCATAATCATCAAAAGATAAGTCTTGGTTAAAATGCTTATGATATGTTATAGGCTGTAAACATCAAACAATGGTTGTAAACAATTAAGAGATAAAGTTCGGCAAGAATGCAATGTCAGCAATTACCGGTTGTTATCTATAAAGAAACAGGTTAGTCCAGGGTTGGCTCGGGAATAATGTAACTTACGCGCATCGAGTTGGTACTCGTGGCGAATTGGTCTGTGACATCACCACTCTCTCTAACCAATTTCGACCTAAATTGACGTTCAAGATGTTCAAGATCATGTGATCGTGAAAAACTGGAAATGTCCTTGAAATATGACCTCACGTAACTTTGTTTGACATTGATTCTCGTCAGACGATATTGAGCTATGTACACGCTATAACCTTGAACATATTAATAGTAATAATAATAATAATAATACTTTATTTTCTTAAAGACATGCTGATACATAAGTAGAATTTGTCACAAAAATAAAACTGAGACTAAAACTCTCTCAAAGAAACTTGAAACTTGACCTTGAGATTGGACTTTGCTCTCGATATCATGGGCATTTTCCTCGTCCTGAATTATTTCTTAGGAAAAACTGAAAACATTATTTTCATTCATTTTTTCAGATATAATGAGTGAGGGTTGAATAGGATAATGAAAGTGAAACGAAATAATTTTTGTGGTTTGCAAAGACATACAAACAATTATAATCCCCATATATGGTAAATTCCCAACTCACACAAATTAGACTTCATTTTTCTCTTGTTCCCAAACATTTGTTATAGTTATTGTAGAGAAACAATTTTTTATTGAGAGATACAGGCTTATATTTTATTCTGTCTGTGAACATATATATTTGTCAAAGAAAAACAATATTTGAATGTGATATTTGAAAAGTAAGTAATTCACGGAGATTTTTTGTGGGGTGCAGAAGCAACAAAAGGTTTGAAAATATTTTCCACTGAATATAACTAAATCATAGTTTTTCACTTCCTTTTAAAAAAGTGTAATAAGTATACTTTTTTTTAAATGAATTTGATATTTTCTCATAATCATAAAAATGTATTAGTTCTGCTCTGCATCGAGCAAAACAATAAAATAATCAACATATCCCGAGTGAGGCCAAATATTAATCAACCTTGCAAATTTTCCAGAAGAAAGCTTTATAGTTAGATATGCGTATCGTCATTTTAGGTTGAACGCATCATTAGATTATTCTTTTTCAGGAGGCAGTGGAAATTCTTATATTTTTCAACAAAATTCGAACCTGACATGAACTCTATCAGTTATTGTAGTAGAATATTTGATGGTTGAGCCAATAATAATGTTATTTTTACAAACTTCAAGATAACATCAAATCAGGCCAACACAAATATACTGAAGTGATTTTTTCTACTCCCGTACGTGAAATAGTACTTTCACACACCGTTCACGAATCGTAAAATATAATTTCACGCCCTTGTGCGTGAAATTATTTTTACGCCCTAGGGCGTGAAATAAACCCATAAGAATAACATGGTACATTCAAGTGTAAAAAACATGGAGGTTGGAAATCCTCTGCAGTGGCAGAGCATTATATAGAAAACTCAATTACTCAGAAAATTGATGTGGCAAATAAAATTTTATCACCACAAAATCAAATTTCCTCAGCCCCTATCGCCACTACTTCTATCATTTCAACTTCCAAGTCAAGAAACACACTAATAGAAAAATCAAATGCTGCAGGTGTAAGTTTTGGAATGCTCACAGGATCCAATATTACTATTAATAATCATTATTATTCCACATCAGAATGAAAACCAAAAATAATAATCTCAGTATAAGAATTAATTGTTAATTTCATAATATAGGTACTTACTAATTATTCTGAAATTCAATGAAGCTCTTTAAACTGATGGTGCTCAATTTTCTCTGTATGGTCGTAGAAAAAGTATAGTGTGCAACATGTGCATGAAGACTTTTTTACACTCGCGTTGTTTGCGACACTCGCCTGAGGGCTCGTGTCGCAAATTCCACGCTTGTGTAAAAAAGTCGATTTCACGCACTTGTTACACAATATACTATTTTGATTTTTGTTTTCAATATGTACGACTTTTTCAGTTATTCCGCAAGACAATAAGTAATTGAATATACTGAACTGTTGTGTCATTTTCAGTATTTTCCTCAGTTGTTTTGCAAAGTAATGATTTCATTGACTCACTATATGCGAGTTATAAAAAGTTATGATACAAGCTCCAATTATGATGTTTCTTTTAAATTTAAATACCCGTAGAAAAAGTTTATCTCATTAATGAATGTTATAATATCGTTTTGCTACTTGAATCATAGTTAGACATTTTCAGAGTTATATTATAAGAAAACAGAAAAATATGGTTCTTCAGAATAAAAAAGAAAGCTCAATTATTTCATTATATTCATTTATATTGCAGAAATCAAAAATATAACAAATAATATTATCCCTTTCGGGAAAAGAAAATTATCGTTCCACATTACGGAATTATTTTTTGAATTCGGAGAATGCTTTGAATTTCAATGCGGATCAGATTAGTAAAAAAAAATGATCATCAGAAATTCTCGAGCGCGTCAGATTAAGGTAGGGTGAGTTAATTACATGCTAAAAAGTGTATATTCCAGTAATTTGACAATTTGAGAGTGACGTAAAAAAGGGGAGGGCAGCAAAGTTGTAAAAAAACGTCATCTCGACATTCTCGAGCGTAGCTAATTTTTTTTTATTTTGACGAAAATAATTCAAGGATATCCAAAAATATATAATCTGATGATTTCCGCAAGCCGAAATAGCAAAAATTCGTCGAGAAAGTTCAATGCGTGCAGCTGCGTGATGCCTATATTTCCCTATCCGCGTTTCTGTTCCTTTTTCACTTTTTTCTATCTATTACTCTCTCACTCCGTCCCCACTCTGAATTCTGTTGCCATGACGCCATCACAGCTGATCACAGAGGCTCGTTCGTGATGAAGATGAAGATGATGATTAATCAATCAATTAATTGATGGATGTAGCCGTTATTACGTGGTAGGAAATCATAATGAAGAAAAGAGAAATGGAACCTTCTATGTTTTTTACCACTTTTATTTGTACCCAACACTTTCTATGTTTTTTACCACTTGTCAGATTAGGCGAATCCCTCTAGATAATCGTCAGATTATGAGACATCACGTCTAAAACATAAAGATGAACCATATATATCTTAATCTGACACGCTTGAGTATTTCAAAATGATGATTTTTTTTGCACATTATAATAATGGCCGCGAGTTTGCGTCAGATCGAAATCGTCAGATTATTGAATGAGAGCTTTTTTTGGTGCACTTAACACCCCCTTAGAAAATCTGACACGCTCGATTGATTTTTTTTCATTTTTAACCCTTACGTACAACCACCCACATCATGCAAACGATCTCAGATTAACATACCAACATTATTAAAAATACGTAGGACATTGATGCTATCAATATCTGACGCGCTCGAGTATGTCCATGCAACAGTTTTTTTTTTATATTTAATAATCTATAGCAGCTTCCCCCACCGATGAAAAGGTATATATTATATAAAATTTTTTTCTTCTTATCATCTGATCTTTGCAACCTAATAGGTCTCTATGACGCTCAATCCCTATTTTGCATCGTGGACTCCCCTGCTATTATAATATTGTATTTCATTGAACTTAACTATTCCATTAGGTCTTTTGTCAACAATAAAACATTTTCATATTGTATAAAATTTGCATTTGAACCAATTAATTTTTCAATCATGGATCATCATTTTATGATTCACAGATTGTTGAAGTTCTAATGGAAAAGCGGTTTGCATTGATTGCTCGAAGGATATTCCGCCGATTATGATTAAACTTAATACATTCAGTAGTATATAATTCAACATTGTGTGATTCTTGATTCTGATGTATTGACTATTTGAATTTTAATTTTCGTAATGGATGCATATTCATTTTCGAATAACAATCATAGCTCTATCAAGCAGAGTTTTCTGTTATTACACATGCTTGATAGAGCTATTGCTTTGTGAACCGTTTGAAGTGAGAATCCAAATATATACTACAATCAATTGAGTGAAACAATGAATTCAATATACTCGACTCCGTTCAGTTTATTTGTGGGATAGAGAATTTGAAATTTGATTGAAGATATAGTGTATAATAAATTTGCACCAACAAAATCTACATGGGTTTAACTGAAAAATAAGTCAAAAATTCCAATTTAAACCCTTTACATTTTTTTCTAATCATTTGATAAAATTAAAATTGTCTTTTCAAGAATTTACGCTTTGACGCTTTGACGAAGTGAGAAACGAAAGACGAAGTTTGTTCAATGTTAAAGGAAAAACTCGTCAATTAAAATATTAAATCTACCATTTCACATACATTTTATTTTTAACTTTCAAATTCCATTCATTTCGCATAACCTCTACCCTAATGAACGACCATAAACGCAAAATGCGTATCTCATCCATTACCTCAGTTTGTTTATTGGAATATGTTTTGTTTTGTTTTCAATAAATCCAAATGAGGGCAATTCAGTTCAGCAATGCTTTCAATGGTTCATTTAGCCTAGTTTTCCACTGATGGGATCTAGAGCAGCTTGATTTTTTTTGAGGAATATTCACCTGATCAGATTATCACTCAATTTATAAAAAAAAAAGAATGAGTTTAAAAATATTCAAGACAAGAAGGTCACAGACGGAGAGTCGAAAGGGAGTAACTATCTAATCTTGAGCGAATGAGCCTATAGGGGTGTCCCACTTGTCTACTAGAAGTTGGCGAAATGGTATTGTTAAGGTCGATACGGTTATGTTTTGCATTTTTTTCATTTCGAGTAGGTAAATACTGGCATCATATATTATAGATACTAACTTCAGAGTCGCGTCTTGGTGTGGGAGATGATCGGTTTATGCAATTCTTTCACAAGTTGCATTTTTTCAATTGCATGATTGAACTAAATATCGTCATGAATGAATTTTTCATCGAATTGAGCTCATCTTTGTTAAAAAAATGTGTTCGATATCACAAGGAAACATTTGTATTTTTTTATTCGAAACTGCAACCTTTCGAGGTATGTTTTTCGCCAATATTTTTTTAGCAATGTGCCATAATAAAACGAATTTGTTCAAGCTTCTCGCTCAAGCGTACTATAACCTTCATTTAATGAACTCATTCTCGAAATCATATTGACGAAACGCTCTTGTCAATCAAAAGTCACATTGACGAGGAAGATACACATGATTTTTTTTCCAGCTCATGCTTGATCATCTACAAGGTTACTCAAGGCCCTCCCCAGGCATTTATTCCGGTGTCCCTTCCGTTCAAGAGTGAATGTAACAAAGTCATACTCAAAGATTACATGACAATATGTGATGTCACCAGTAGTGAAGTAGGATGTACGCATAACTCTATTCCACTGTATCATACGCCATGAAAGTATTTTTTTCTCTCTCGTGGAGTGACGGAAATGACTTTTGAATCCATGGGTAATGAGGGAAGCTTCCAAGAATCTTCACATTGATAAATAATGTTTTATTTAAGAGACCACATATCAGATAGCCAATTTCTAACTCAAATACTTCACCAACTTGTCTCCATTGATAATTCACAGAATCGAAAATTTTCTAAAATAACAACCATAAAAGTAAACCTTTCGCTAAATAGGTCATTACCTGCGCTATAGACCGACACTTGTTGGTGTGTATTTGGGAAAAATGTTGAATCGAGTTTCAGGTGGAGGAATGTCATGAGGTTGTCGTTAATCATGATAGATGGTAAGGTTTAGTTTGTGAAAGCAACAGAAGCTGCTCGTGACAGCTGCTCAAATTTAAATAACACAACAGCAGGGTATGAGTGTATACTTTCAATGGATAGTGACCTATTCGGCCTACACAACCTAAATGCGTAATCATTGAACTTCGAGCATGAAAAAGGGCATGTGACTCTAGGTCATGTTACGTCACGATATCGGCGGGGCGTCATACGCTAACTTCAAAATCATGTTGGTGTGGTGTCACAGTGGTGGAGAGGCAAGAACCGGCTGTAATATCCTACTGATAGTAGGTACTGCCACTCGCTTCCACTCACGGAAACTCAGTTTTCAACATCTTTCATACACCCGAATATCTAAATAAATATTAACTTGTATTAAAACAAATACATAATTTCTCCCTCTCAGAATATTATTTTGTTGTAATGACCACATATAAATGAAAATTTTCTGAAAGAAATATTCTATTGAAATTCATATTTATTTAGACCTATAACTTCAGGAATTTAATAAATTGAGCATTTGACAGCTGAAGTGAAATTATATATTTTCAATTCAATATCTGATTTCAAGCAGATTTTTTTTTCAGATTTCAATCATACCAACTGACAATTAAGGATTTGGAAATCTCAACTAGGGACCGGCTTCGTCATGACAACCAAAACAAATAACTCGATAAAATGTTCAATCAGATATAAAGCAGCTATCTGAAAATTGATTAATTTGTTTCTAGAAGACCAAAGAATAACCAGCACTCATGAAAGAACCTTTCAATCCCTTAGGATCTTGTCAACCTATCCCTAAAATTCTATTTTTCAATTTATCGGTATGATTCATTGAAATGAAATATCGATTTTTTATGTACCAATTGAACATTTTTGAATATCTAGAACTTTTTAAGAGGTTTGATTCAAAAGTTCGTGAAACGGATACAAAAATTATCAATTGTTGAAGAAAAATCTTCCAAAGTAATAATATAATGATTAATAGAAGAGAAAAATTCCTTATTTTTTCAATTGAATTGAATTTAATTGAAATTTCAAGTGAATAAGATAACTGAAATACCGTGAACCGACTCTCTGGTGAATTATGGCAACGGCGATATTCTGACAGAAAAAATATATCATTATTTCTTCATTCAGCCTCATTTATCTGTTTCAATTTCACCTATGAAGGTTGATGTGGAAAGTGTTTTCATGAAACATGTTGGTTCCTACCTATATATGAACTCTCAAATATATTCGACAGTTCAATTCTTTTCATTATGAGTTCATTTCAGAATTCAATTTTGTCCATATTCTATTTTTAACTTTTCATTAAAATTATTTTCATGTGGCTGTCAATGTATTCCTTTGAAAATTAATATTTTTATTTGTATTTATATATATATATAGCCTTTTCATATATTTACTGTAGATATATTTCAAATATCCGCATTTGTCTCTTCATTCTACTCCCCTTATGTATTATTAATTTTCAAATTACCTACATTTATTATAATATTATTCAATTATTATATTTATATTATCATCTTACCAACCGACAGATTTTAACAGATTTTTCAACAAGAAATGAAATATTAGCAATTGCCAAATATCTCAACATTGGAAATTCTTTCTCATAAAGATTTAGTGGATGCTCAATACGGCACACGCAGTACCTATATATGAATAGCAATGTAATTATCAGAATGTGAGGTATTGAGTTAATTAAAATGTGACCGTCAACGGATATCTCTCGAATACTTTTACCATCAACCCTGGTGTTCCCCAGGGATCTATATTGTCTCTTAACCTCTATCTATTGTATATCAACGACTTATTAGAAAAAACCAAGAATCCAATATATTGCTTTGCTGATGACAGCACACTTGTTTCGTCATTCCATTTGGGTTCCAGAACGTCCGATATACCCGGATATAATAATGTCAAGTCAGACAATTTCACTTTCTGCTTCGATAAGTTTGTTGGGGGTTGAAATAGACACCAATATGTCTTGGCACAATTATGTCGGTGGAATTGCACAAGCAGCTTCTTTGAAACTTAGAACACTGTTCCGAACTAGAAAACTGTACACACCTCAGCAACTTTTGATGCTTTATAGAGCTCAGCTCTTTGGAGTATTGTTCTCATGTATGGAGCTCCACCCCTAAGCATACCCTGAAGCTGCTGGATTCCATCCAGCAAAAAGCCATCCACGTGATTGGAGACGTGAACATCACTTGCAACCTTGATATTCTGGAACATCAAAGAAAGATTAGAGAATTGTCTCTCTTCTATAGATACTTTCAAGTGACTTTGCACATTTGATTCTATCAAGAGCGGTCCATATCAGAAATACGCGACGGACTGTGGCTGCTCATCGTTTTGAGGTTCAACTCAGTGCAACTGGAACTTCACTGTTCAAGAACTCTTTCATTTGGAGAACTGCGTATATGTGGAATAAACATCCTGAGAACGTTTTCCCAAATGCATTTAATCTCCAGCGATTCAAATCCAATGTGAATCCCTACTTTAGCACAGGCACCGCTCTCAGAGCGCTATGAGGATTTTGCTGCAGTGCTTGTGTTGTTTTCAAAATAAAATCAGAGCCAAACACAGCAAAAACCATATCGAAGTGCATTTGATTTTTGATATAAAACGTGAGTCACATTCAGTCTTTCTGAGTTTTATTGTACCTACATCGCATTGTGATGCCTAATCAAATGTAAAATATGAATGTTAAGTATCTTGTCATCTCCGAGACAGCTTCGGTAATGTTAACTAGACTGTTTGAAGATGAATTTCACTTGTTCGGACGTCCATTGTCTAATATATGAAATTATTTGAAATCCCTGAAACAAATAAAAAAAGGAAGAATTAAAAATGAATAGCTGAAAATAACAATTATAGTAAGCAAAAAACCTGGAAAGAATTAATAGTGAAATAAAATACAAGTACTAATAGAACAATTGAAAAAAAAAAATAAAAA
>NW_019293550.1:0-18765 GCF_000500325.1 Leptinotarsa decemlineata | reverse complement strand
CTCCCACGGAACCAGTGAAGCGGAAAATGGAAAGCGGGGATAAGTGAAAGTACTCGAACGACCTATAAATAGTCATCTCTCGGAGGAATCAGTCCAGTCATCACCCGAAGACGATTGTAGATACTAACAATCGAAACGTCGTGAACTAACGTGACTTGGAATCTCTCCACTTTTTAATTTTCATTTTCTTTCTTCATTTCTTTATTTTTATTCATTCAATTGTTCTATTTTTACTTGTATTTCGTTGTAATTGTATTTTCAGCTATTCATTTTCAATTCTTCTTTTTTAGTTGTTTCAGGGATTTCATATCAATTTATATAGTAGACAATGGAAGTCCGAACTAGTGAAATTCATCATGAAACATTGTCAGTCACCTTCAAACAGGTGTTACCAATATTTTTTAAACCATTTAACCCAATGGTTTTGACTGAAGAATTTATCACTGAACAATCCGAAATATCTTTGAAACCCATTTGAGAATTTTGCTGAGTGAAAGTATTTTTTCTATTTGCTTTTTTTATTTTAATTTCATAAAGTGGTTTCTTACTACCTGTGTTTTCTTTATAACATTGGTTTTCAGGAAACAAGTAAATTTCATCAAGTTTTTTGGAATCAGGGAGAGTACCGAAAAACGAAGCTGCATTTTCTCTTTGGATGGCTATACTAATTTTCTGAATGAGAAAAGATGTGGCTCTTGATTCGTGGGTTTCATCGGTTACCTTTTTTCCAATTTCATTGATGAAAGATGAGGCTTCAGAGCCAAAAACACCAAACGTTTCAATAGCTATTGGGCAAAAGATAATTATTTCCCAAATTCTGATATTTCCGTAGTTTGGAACTTCCTCCTGAAGAAGCAGCAGCACCGGCTCTCTCAGAAGTAGCAGGAAGATGGCAAGTTGCTAATATATCTACACAAGTGTAGTCCCAAACAACAGATTTACCATTTTTCCATGGAACAAGTGTCATACCATCCGGCCGTTTTCCGTCGTCTCGACGTGTGCCTATGAGTTCTAAAATCGCAGGAATTTTTGCTGAAGTTAAAGCCCTTTTGATTAGATTTTTTTTAGTGAGATTCGCGATTCACCTTGCATCACAGAGAATACAGCTGAGCGCGCTGCGGGTTCTCCGCTGTCTATCTCAATAATGGTCGAGCGTATGAAAAGAATGTTCAAACAAAAGAAACAAAAATTTTCCAGTATACAATATTTATAATGACTGTTCACATCGTTGGAGCTATAGATAACTGCGAAAAACTGATTTTTGTGACCCTTGACCTTGAATAACTTCCGGCACAGTCACAAGATTTTATGAGACTTCTGGAACAACTTTCAGAACAACAAAATCAAGTTGTATACGAATTTACATCTCATTATCTCTCATTCCGAGTTTGACCTCTTTTTTCCTTACGTGAAGGGACTAGATTGATAGTTGTCATTTTCCATATTTTTGTGTGAATAAAAGTTACTTAAACTAACTAGTTGTAATATGAGAGTATTGTATTTCCTTTTGCTATGCTTTTATTCCCAAGGAAAACGTTCCAATCCGCAATTTATTGAAGAGGTAGCTACTTCAAAAACAGTTAAGACGAAAAAGGAGAAGTCTTACCCATAGGAACTAATAAAAATTGTCGTAAATCCTAATGATGGTCTGAATCTCGGACTGTATACTCTTAAACGATACGAAGTTTCCTCTATGGGCCTATAACGACTTTTTTTTCAAGAATGGAATAGGTGGACAAAGATCTTCAAATCGAAGAAAAACATACAATTATCATCCAAGAAACTATTTTACCTTCATTGTGGATGGAGTTTTTCAGCATGCGAACGGCCTTAAACTCGTCATTCTGTGAAGCGAATGAAAGAAAAAGAAGAGAAAAGTCGTCGCGGATTCGACGAACAATTATATGAAAAAATCCTGCAAGATGAGGTTTTGCAGTCGGTTGTCTCGCGTTTGAAATAACAGGTTCTTAAGGAGACGACAGCGATATTACTCGTTATGTTGTATACGTCTTGTGGTAAATGCATTTTGCAATGAAGGGCCTTCGAGGTAAAATGCAGGGTAAAAAGTTCACCAACATTTTTTAAATTATCAATATCGTAATGGAGAGATTACAAAATATAATTGAAGAATCAAAAAGGTTTGAATATCCCTCAATTTGTAATTTTTCGGATCATCAGCATCAACTTCCATGGTCACATCAAGAGCAGAATTGTTATTTATACTCACTTGCAAAGTGGAAAGTTGAAAGAACCTGGTAGTCCTTCAAAAATAAAAGATTTTTTTTGTAAACTATCCTCGAGGGCACTTGTTACTTTTCAGTTGAATCAAACTACGAAATGGCAAACTATCACTTGAGACTCATAAAACTAAAGAAATTCTTCAGGGTTGGATTTAGGGAAAGGCAGGCGGGGCTATTGGCCCGGAGCCTCCACGAGAGAGGAGCCCCCACAATGAAGATTACAAAAACTATACAAATTTTGAAGGGTCGACAACTTTTACGTTTTTCTTTCCAAACATTTTTTTGTATGTTCACTAAGAATACTTTCGCAAACATAATAATATTGTTATCGATATATCAGAAAGCCCGAAAGCACCGAAAATCGTTGAGAGGCGTCATTTTAAATAGTGACTACATACTTATGCAATATCTAAAAGTGATTCATATATCGCGTTTAAAATACTTTCGTGCTTTTGCAAGTTTAAAATCTGTTTAAAATCTGTTTTTTCCGTTTATCAACTGAAGTTGGGTAACAAAGGATTATGAATCCATGAATTCAGTTTCATTTTTGTATTCTGGCACTGTCGAAAGCGCTCGCAGATTAGTTGGCTCCTGTGCGCGTGTGCGCGGTTTGCCTCCCTTTTTGGAGTTTAGTAATTATTGTCATGAATAGTGTAACTTGTTGCCTACTTTGATAACTGTGTTCAAATCTTCACAGAAACACAGAAATTTTCACACAACACTCTAATTGGGTTTGCTCGTCAGGAGTATCTCAGCTCCAACGCATTTTGCAATAGCGAGTGCTAAAACTTTAAAACTTTCACAATGATATTGGGTCGCGTTTTACGTCGATTTCGGTAACTTCAATTTTTTCTTTGTGCGCATCACAACTGTAACATTCTGTGTTACAGTTGTGAAAGTAGATTGGAGGTCTCTCACAGCGACATCTTTCATATCTAGCCTGAGACGAACTGAAGATGACTGAACTAAAGATTTCATCAATGATCGTAGCTATACCCAGATCTCAGGACACTACTATACCCAGGACACAGTTTTGCTGGTTAAAAGAGATGTTGACACATTTGGTATTTTCTCTTGGATTATTTCTTCCAGTCCCATGATTTAAAGTAACTAATCAATGTTCACATCTGGTTTTCTTCGGATCATGAATTTCTATTCCAATGTCGGTGAGATCAACAGATCCTCTCATTATCTTCAAGAGATAGGTATAACTGACTTCAGGTGGTCTTTGCTTTGCTTGACCAAATCGTTCATATTTTCCAGCTACCACCGGTATTCTTACATTTGGATTGGCGAATAGAAATACCAAAGTCCTGTGTAGTACAATTCCAGTTATTCCTTCTACTTCCGGTTCAGCAAAGTGATTTTTGTGATATTGCATCATAATTGTTTCGGCTACTTTCATAGACTTCAGCATGCTCTCGTCATCTGCGTCTTCTAGATAGCTCCATCTGGAATAATGGGAAAGAAAATTAGCTTTGACTTTTGTGTTGACTTTTTTTCTCTTCAGGGATGCCCAACGTATGCACCAACATTGCCACCCCATCTTTTTTCCTCTGTTGTTTCAAACAGTCATTTTTTCCTTCAAGTCGATCATACTGACTTAAGGAAACAATACACATTTCTGCTGCTTGGAAGAATCTACACACTTTCATTGGCAATTTCTCAGTATTTCCGAATTGAGTCGGATTTCGGGTATTTGAGTATTCAGTTAGTATAAAAATTCCGTTATACAATAACAATGTCTGGACAATCTGATTTGCGTTGAAATTTTTGTTTGAAGGTGATTGACAATGTTTCGTGATGAATTTCACTAGTTCGGACTTCCATTGTCTACTATATAAAATGATTTGAAATCCCTGAAACAAGTAAAAAAGAATAATTAAAAAAGAATAGTTGAAAATAACAATTATATTAAGTAACCAATGTTCCTCTCTGTGCAAGATCTCAGCTTGGGACCACTCGATGTTGTGTTGATGGGTCCAAACATGGTCTGCTATTCCTGATTTGCTGGTTTCTCCTCGCTGTGTGTGCTTCTTGTGCTCGGCAATGCGAACATTCAATGGCCTCTTAGTCTATTGGTGAAACTAAGAGACTTGGAATCTGTTTAGATTTTTCATTAATCAGCTGTAAGCTGATTAACGGAGCGATCATCAATATCGCTTTCGGAAACAAAGATCAACAGGCGATCTTCTATCGTATGTAACCCATATTTAGAATAACGCAATCGAGAAATATGGAGAATCAAGAGCTGGTGCGCTTGATATTTCTGAGGCCTTTGAAATGTGTTGCCTGAGGGTTTGCTGGCCAAACTTTCATGTTATGGGTTGTCGGATCATTTTTGTGTATTGCTCTTCAGCTTCCTGGAATAACGTTCCCTTCAAGTGGCCGTCGATGGATATCTCTTGAATACTTTCACCATCAACGCTGGTATTCCCTAGGGATCCATATTGTCTCCAACCCTCTTTTTATTGTATATCGACGATTTACTGTAAAAAAAACAAGAATCCAATATATTGCTTTGCTGACGACAGCAAACATGTCTTGGCATTCCATTTGGATTCCAAGACATCGGCTACAGAGGCACATCTTCACCGGCAGCAGGAGGTTGCATATCATAATGAGGATCTAGAAGTGATTTCGAATTGGGGTGAAAGTAACCAGGTTCAATTCAATGCCACAAAAACCCAGGCATCGGTTTTCTCCAAGAAAATAAATGTCTCCGAATCGGATATAATAATGTCAGCTGAAACAATTCCGCTTTCTGCTTCGATAAGTTTGGTGGTTAAAATGGACACCAATATGTCTTGCCACAATGATGTCGCCGGAATTGCAAAGGCTGCTCCTCAAACGCTTGGAACACTGTTACGAACCAGAAAACTATACACACATCAAGAAGTCTTGATGCTTCATACAGCTCAGATCAGACCTTCTTTAAAGTATTATTTTCATGTATGGAGCTCTGCCCCCAAACATACACTGAAGTTGCTAGATTCCATCCAGAAAAAAGTCATCCGCCTGATTGGAGACACGAACATCATGTGCAACCTCGATAGCCTGGAACATCGAAGGAAGGTTGGAGATTTGTCTCTCTTCTATAGATACTCTCACAGAAGATGTTCAAGTGACTTGGCACAGTAGGTATACAAAGTTCGTTCTGCCTCATTTACTTCCGGTCTAGTCGGAAGGCGAGCTGTCGATGGTAGGCTCGATGGTCGGTGAGAAGAGCAACCCCTAGTGAGTTGGAGGGCGCGTGAAGAGAAACCCATGTGTGGAGGGTTGAAGAAGATGGTGTCTCTGAATGCGATCGTGAGAGGTGGTGTATATGACAAGTGACAGGGGCGTGGCACACAGCGTTCTAGGTGACGGGTGTTTGATTGGGGTGCAGGTCCTGATTTTCGGTATGGGCCCTCGATTTGTGTACAGGTCCTTGATTTCGAGGTGGACTTTGATTTGGCAGTGAGCCCTTGATTTGTTGTTGGAACTCGTTTTGGGTACAGGTCCTTGATTTGGAGGTGGACCCTTGATTTGGGGGTGGACCTTTGATTTGGGGTTGTACCTTGATTTAGCAGTGGGCCTTGATTTGGAGGTGGACCCTTGATTTGGAGGTGGACCCTTGATTTGGAGATGGGTCCTTGATTTGGCAGAGGGCCTTTGATTTGGGGGTGGACCCTTGATTTGGAAGTGGGTACTTGATTTGTGGATGGATTTTTGATGGTGCGATAGACTTGATCGTTAGCCTCAACACCACCGATAGATATTGAAAGTAATTGCGAACTGTTGAGAGTGATAGCTTTGGTCATTGCTTTTCAAATTGTTTTTACATTTCACATCAGTAAAACATATTTACTTTTGTTAGAAGTTATATTTATAAAAACAATTACGACAGAGTCGGAAGTGGCTTATCAGTATTTGCGGTGTCGTTTGAGAGATAACAATTCGAGTGTGTTTATGAGAACAATAATATTAGATATACAGGGAGTCGTTTCGAAACACATCAATCAAATGGTGTACAGGGTCGGTTTGCAGCGTTGAAGAAATGTTGCCATCGTGGTATACATGTTGTGTGCAGCGTTATAGAAAAAAACATGGCAACCAACGTTAGAAAAAAACATGGCTGCCAACGTTAGAGAAAAACATGGCTGCTATGAAGATATACGGGGTGTGTTTGCAGCGTTGAAGAAAAGTTGCCATGGAGGTATATAGGGTGTGTAGCGTTAAAGAAAAAAAACATGGCTGTCATCGCAGTATACATGTTGTGTGCAGCGTTGAAGAAAAAACCATTTCTGCCAACGTAACGTAATGATGATGGTGACCAAAATATGAATCAACAAAGTTTCGGATCTATACGATTCATCGAAAAATAATCACCTTCGGTTCATGAAAAATGAGATAGAAGAAAACTAATGGTGAATTCGGATTGTCCATATGGAGGAGAGTAGTCCGAATCCCGGTTGATAATTCCGATAATTTCGACGTCAATGGATTCGTCCCGATGTTAAGAAATTGTTTGAGAATATTCAGAAGTGTGAAAGAGATAGGAGGCTAACTTTGTATTAGCCTCAAAATTTTTACTGGAGGTATATGAAGTCGGCGGTGTTGATGAGAGGATTATGTTTATTAGTCATTTTGTAGCTAACACCAAATTGTGCGTAGTTGAAATAGGCTTGCAAAAAAATCATTTTTGCAAAATTCAGATGCATATTTTCTTTGGGGTAATTCTCACCGTTTAGAGTCAAGGTTATATTGGTGATATTTATATGGATGAATATTGTTGGATCATTGTTGACTTTAGTGTAAACACGATTTTTTTGGAAACATACAATCACAAAGCGAGGGCTTTCGAGGAACGAGGAAGTCTTGACGGCAAGTATTTCATTTTTTGCACATTGTGTAAGAGCAGGCAACATATAAAGTTTCCATTTTCTGAACGGTATGAGAATAGGAGTGTCAGCTTGGATAGCTTTCAAAAGTTGCAATTCAATTTGATCATTGGGAAAGATTCGTTTAACTTTGAGTTCGATATTTTCAATGTTCAGCTCAAATTCCGTCTCTGGCGTACCAGAAGCCTCATCTATTTTGAAATAGTTGCTCCAGCTTTCCAGCTCGTACTGATCGGATAATCATTGAAAATATTCAAGAAATGCTTGATAGGTATAAGTATGTTGAACGTTAAAGATACAGTTCGAATGATGCCGAAGCTGTTGGGGTATGTCCATCCTGAGATGGCCAAGTGCTTGATATCTTCAACGGTGTAGGCGAGGAAGCCTCTGACAGTACTAACAATTTCAACTTCACGAACCGCTTCCAATTCTATTCATAGGTAGCAGATTGAAACATGAAACCACCAAAATTGTTCACGAATGTCACCCGACCATCTCCTTTGGTCCTCTCAACTTTTCCTCTCATGAATAGCAGGATATCGTACAAAGCATCATAGGCATCAGATTCATTGATGTTGATTTCAATGACGTCGTTGTTGCGAAAACATTTGGCCTACGGATAGTAGCTCCGCCATTCTACATTCTGTATGGATTCATCGTTTTGTGGTTTTCGGAAAATGTTGAACACTTGATTGGACAACATGGTAATCCAGAGATTCCAAAAATAATTTATTCTTCGTTGACAGTTGTTGACGCTGTTTGAAGGACTTGACGAAGACTGACGAAGGGTTTGGTAATGAGTTATTCTTATAGATAGTTAACACCATAATTTCGCTTCAATCCCAAACGAATTATTATTTCTTCGTTTTGGAAATAAATTTGTTGGTCGAGCACTCGCAATGTAATGTTGTTTATTTCATTCATATGACAAATGGGTATATAAATAAGATGATTCGGTGTTTCATCAATTGCGTAACCAGGATCAATATCGACGGCAAATTCGTATATCGTATGAGACGGTGTGCCGTTGTAAAAGGTTCCAAACGTAATGTTGCTATCTATGTGTATGGTACGTACTTTAATGATATCCATAGGTAGATCGGATGCGTACTGCAAGTTGGGTTTGAGAAGAGTAGATGAAAACCCCAAAATGTGAGCCAAGCTATTTGCAGGTCGGAAATCAGTCTAGTGTTCCAAACAAAATATTTCGCTTTTCAGCATATTATTGTTCGGTTTGAAATAAAAAAATTCCTGAGGTTTTTCTTTGTACGTTTCTGGCAAAATATATTTGAGGTAGCTTCAGTAGGAGTTTTTTTTCTGCTTTTTCAAATAGAGACCTCATCCTTTGCGTTGATGTTGTTTTTTCAGAAACAGGCCAAATCCGCGAGGTGTTTTGCGTAAGTACAAACCGGAATCCCAATGTTCCATAGCTTTATTGTGACTTGATCTTCTTCGAGTTTCTTCTTAGCATTTTTTTGCATCTATCACGGTTTTTGCGATGGCGCTCGCTCCCCCTGCCAATGAACCCAAAGCTGAAAGACTTGCAAATATGGGTATGAGTGGAAGAATTCCTCCAGATTTTGCTTCGAATGGAATGACTCTCGGTGTACATATCTTCTTACGTCCTACAGCTTTATGGACGGCCATTTTTGCCGCCTTTAGAGCCGATGCTACGAATTTCTTTAAGTCACTTGTCGTAGGCTTCCAGTTTTTGATTATGTTTTGCAAAATGCTACTTTGAAATGATTTCATACTTCCCATTCCTAATTTGCATTTGGACTTCATCAATCCGGTGACGAATAGGGCGTTCGCCTTTTCGCCAAGTGTTGCGTCTTTGGATTTCACTCGATCCCACGCTTTTTCTTCGAGAGCTTTATCAGCTCGATGTCTAGCTTCAACGAGACGTTTCTTGCGAATATGCTGAGTCGTGCTGTTTACAAGCCGAGTCTAATGGATTAATACCAGGATAACCTCGTACAAGACGTTCTTGTAGTTTCGTACCAGGACCACAATACTGATAACCAGGTAAGTGTAATTCAAAAAACCCACACAGCAGTATCGATATTATTTCATCCGAACGGAGGCAAATTCGAAAATGTCAACCTAAATATTTGCTGCTTCGAGAGATATTGGAAAAAACCAAAGGAGTCGGTTATTTCCCATTTCAAGACGATGAAGAAATCAGAGTCCAAAGGCGGCTGAGCGAAACTATATATTCATATTCGATTATGTATCCTGCGATGGCCAGCAAAAAATTCGTGAATATTATTCCATGTGTCCATAAGGACATTGATGCCATGTATCTGTGTCAGACGTATTCCAAAATACCCAAACAACTGATACGCGACAGATGCAATATGATTGTATTGTTCAACACGTCTCTCCCGACATGTCTTTCGATGAATGTGTGCCAAATGTTGACGCGACAAGTATGAAACTTTTATCATTGTCAAGGAATGTGATTTGAATGTGAGGCGATATCGAAAAGGCTTTGACATAAGTGTATGTTAATAGAGATTTAAGCGTTATTTGTCAATATAAAACCGCTCAGTAAAGAAGTCGATGTTGTGCACAAGAACAAAATTAGCGAAATTTCAAAAAGTATAAGAAAAAAGTATCTAGCTCTGAAATTGGAAAAATCTGAAGAGGATGAGTCATTGCAAAGGTTTTTTCAACCTATATCGAGATCATTGAACAATATAGCTGAAATCTCAAAACATTCGGTAGACCATTTGATACGTAATGGTGTCACCAAGAAGGAGGATATAAAGACAGAATCATTCGATCAATCTCGAGCATTTGAAGAAACACAATTTTTACCAATTGAAGATGTTGCTGAAACTACGGGAAAGCTTGATGATTATGATGAGGTATTTCACGAATCACCACCACCACAACCATCAATAGAAAATATTTCAGAGGAGAGTATGATGGAGTATCTGGAGCAATATCCACCCATATCACACAAATATGTAATGAAACACTGGGCTTAAGATAACTCCATCCATAAAATATACGGACCAGTTCATGACGAGTCCTCTTCAAAATGGATCCTCGGCAGAAACTACATTGACTTTGATAAACGTGGTAATATTACAACTGAAGGACTCGCATTCAAAGGAACTCCAGGGCTATATAAATTAATCTTCCTCAATGAATCTGAAGACTATAATAAAGAGGATCAAGCCTCTTATAAACGTTTGTTGGAAGTAACACAATGAATGCTAGAGGATCTATAAAAGGAACGCAAAAATGGAAATGTTCAGACCAATGATGTAGTTGGTTCCAGCATTCTACAAACGAATGCCATCAACACTCATCGTTGGATATATAATGAGAATCCCTTCGAGTATGAGTATTGGGACGATACGAATGAGTTAAGCGATAGATTAAAGCTCCTTATAGCTTCGAAAGATGCTGGAAATACATCACATGACAATGAAATCACAGCTATATTCAATGGACTCAAAGAAGCCAACATTATTCAGTGATAAATCATTCAAAATGACATGTATTTCATTCCAAAAATTCGATGCGATAAATATTGCAAAATTGACATGGAAATCGCAACGAAAAAATGTCAAAAATTCGATGCGATAAAACGACCATTTCTGTCACTTTAATTGCAACGAAATAAACCTATTTTTCAAATCATCATTTCATACAAAAACCGATATGATTTACATTATAACATGCTACGGAAAATGATGCAAAATTGACACGAAAATCGCGTCAAAAATTGTCAAAAATTTTATACGATAAAATGTTCATTTTCGTCAAAAAAAAAAGGTATCGAAAATTCATCCAAAATTCAATGCGTTGAAACAACCATATCTCAGTCGCTTCGAAAAAACGCATATTATTAGAATCATTTCGGGTGTGTGTCAGATTTCCATCATGACTATCGACAAGTTTGGACGCAGCTCCAATAGAAAGCAAAAGCATTCTGCAACATCCTCAGTAGGCACTGGTGGAGGTTTGCTACACACACCAAATGACAACATTGATTTTGATTGTTTGAAATTGTGTAATGTGAAAAGACCTACGAACGCATCAGATGCAGTCAATAAAGAGTACGTGGATGAAGTTGAGAAAAACCCCACTACTTCCACAAGAAGAAATATGACTAACTTTGATGGAAAAATGATTGAGTTTACGATGAAAGTACGCAATGATATGAAAAATTTGAAAAATGATGTAAACGCACTAATAAAGAATGAGGTTAATAAGTTAGATATTGAATTTGATAAAAAAATTCAAACAGTTAACACCGACCTCTTCCAAACTACTCAACATGCTACGGAACAGCTCCAAAAATTGCATGAAAAATTCAAACTTCAATATGAAATCGATATCGAACGTATCAGCAACGATCTGTCGAAGAGATTGAAAGAAATCACCGATTCACGGAAAGAATGTCAAAACTTTGAAATCCATGCAGCAAACTGATATGTTGATCAAGAAAATAGATGGAGAGTTGAAAAAATTTCGATCTAACGTCGAATTGCAAATATCTACATTAGGTGTGAATGTTAATAATTTGGAGCTCGTAATCAACAAAAAATCTTCAGAACCTTCCTCCAATGTTATGAATTGAATGTTTCCACAACATTATGCACACAGTAGTTATGGCTTCCAAAGACAAGATTCAAATTGTCCGTGAACTGCATAAACCAATTAGAAAAAAATGTTTTTCGACGTCGTACCATCATCAAGGGACTGGATGATTTATGGCAGATGAACTTGGCTGAGATGAGATCGTACGCTCACCAAAATCAAAATTTCAAACTCATTCTAGTCATTATAGATTGTTTTTCGAAATTCGTGTGACTCGACCACTGAAATCGAAAACGGGAGAAGAAATCACCAGAACATTTTCGAATATTTTGGAACATACGAAGCGTTATCCAAAAAATTTAAAAACCGATCAAAGGACAGAATATAACAACAATAAATTTAAAACTTTGATGAAAAAACACGAAATAAATCACTATAATACGTACAGCATCAAGAAGGCTTCTATGGCTGAACGTATCATTGGGACGTTGAAAGAAAAACTTTTCAAATACTTCATTTTGAACGGCACCTACAAATGGTTGAATGTCCTGCCTGATATAACGAAATCCTACAATGATACGCGACACTCAAAGTGGACATAGAACCATCGAAAATCAACAAAGCCAACAAAAAACAAATTCTTAAATCAACATTCACCCACCTGAAAATAGCTGGACCGAGAAAATTCAAAGTCGGCGATGTTGTGCGAATCAGTTAGGCAGAACACGTTTTCGAAAAAGGTTACACGCTCAATTGGACTATGGAATTATTCAAAATTATCAAAGTCGACATTACCAACCCCGCCACCTTGGTGCTACAAGATATGCAGGGTGCTTTCTATAGGAAAGAATTGCAAAAAACTACAAATCCCGATATATATCTCGTGGAAAAAGTATTGAGGAAAAAAGGCAAAAAAATGTACGTTAAATAGCTGGGTTTGAATAACAAACACAACAGTTGGATCAAAAATGCCAATTTTGTAAAGAATCTCATGGAAAACAAGCAAACTGACATTGTATTGGGAGGGCCTGTTGTAAAGAAATAGTGTTCAAACAAACACAACATGTGAAATAGACCACGTGATCTGAAGGTATCAGAGTGCATACAAACACAGGTGGATATTCAGTTTGAAAAATGTCTCAACAGTGGTTACGGTAGTGAAGTCGAAGTAATGTGTAATAGTTATGGTGAAGATTATAACGAAACTCTGGGTGCAATAAATAGAGCGTTGGGGTAGTACGAAATGGCTGCTCGAAACGAACACCAATTGCTATTGATGACATTTCCCATGTCATCTTATGAAATTCGATGTGGTCTAAAACCATCCAGAGGCTTTAGCCCATGCTTCATATCAACGCAACAATTCTCCATTCGTTCCATCAATTTAATAACTTATGAATGGGCAAGCCTCATTGATATTCTGCAACAAGTAAAGGAAAATTTCTTTGATTCACAAATCGATGAATATGTAGATGAATATGATTCAATCACAACACGTTGCGGGGACTACATATACGTCACACAGTACATCGAAAGTAATACAAAACAAGTTACCATTTCCAAAGATACAACAAACATGGAGCTGTTTCAACAAGATGTAAACGATGTCCTGAACACTCATATGGGAGTGCTGTCTGATCGTATTGCTTTGCTGGATGCCATAAACTTTTGTGATTATTATCGAGGTGTTTTCCATTTTATTCAACCATGGTTACGTGAAAATAAAACTAATTTACCTTTGGAAGAAATTATAGAAGGTTTTTGTCAAGCCTCATCTTCAGATAGTCTGTATGCTAATGCTTTACGTGAATATTCATTTTATTATAAACAGAAACTAGTGTATGAGTTATGTAATAAATAACTGAAAAAAAATATTTTTTTCTATATCTAGACTAAACTTGTACAACTGAAAGTGATTTTGTAAAATTTGTTTGGAAAATTAAATATAGTATTAATGCCTTGTACACATTCATCATGTTGTGTAGATTGTTCTGTAATGTGTGTTAAGTATGCAGTTTGCAGATCTGATATCACATCATTTTTTATTTGAAAATTCTTGTTAGTTGAAAATGATAAACAAACAATTACTCTGTATTTGTTTTATCAACACCATATATATTTGTATAAATCAAACATGTAATTGTTTTTTCAAGTGATATTTGAGTCTTCCATGATACTAGAATGCCCCCAAGGTGAGGTGTCATTTGAGTCTCTCAATAGAAACCATTTGTCATCGAATGGACTCAAAGCAATTTTGTTTGTTCAATGGAATATAAGTTATGAGATTTTGATTGAATAATCCTTTGAGTTGATGTCTTTTGAATTCGTTCGAATAAACAATTTAAATAGTCCTGGAAAGTTATTTTATGTTTTATTACATTATATTTGTTACCCTTTGCCTTTTTAGTATATTTTTCTCTGAGATTTTTGATCTGAGACCTACAAATTCAGTCATTATATGCCCATTATTTTCATCTTTCATCAACCCCACCACCTTTTTGTTTCTCTGAGGAATATTATATATATATTATCTGTTGGATAATCAATCGTATCAAATTTATGCCAATCTTCTTTGAGAGTGGCATATACATCATCACAAACAAATTAGACTATCTAAAGCAATTTACAATTGTCAATACCAAATTTAGGTAACATATATTGATAATGAAAATCATACACCACAGTTTTTGATAGGTCCAAAATAGCCATTCCAATATATAATGGTTTATCAAAAATTATCTCAGTTTTTCTCATTTCAATGCCATCAAGTCTTTCTCCATAATAGTTCTATCAACAAACTTTGGACTTGTAATCGAATTTTTTGCCCCATACCTCCCCTACCATTTTCTAACCAGTTTTATAATTCTGTGGTTCCTTTTGTTTTCCATTGTTTCGCCAAAACAGGCAGTATTCATTAGTTTATAAAGGTTTTTCCCAAAATAATTTCTTGAGATAGCCCTTAGTTTGGTGTTGAAGTCAATGTATAGCTTCAACCAAGCAGCTTGTTTCATTTCAGAACACGATGTATTTGAATGAAAATCATTCCGTTTGCTAGATATTATTTTGTTTCTATAATGTAATGCATACTTTTCTTTTTCAAAAAGGTTTGTCATTAATTTGGGTAGTTGCGATTTTGGAGGTTTTCGATGTTCTGGAGCTAATGGTAAATCTTTGTGTAAATCGTGTAAATGTTCAGGATATGATAAGTCTACTTCCAAAATATAATACTCAGATGATTCATCTGATATTTTGGCTACATCGAAATTTTCAAAATTTTCCATCCATTGAAATCCTCCATAAGGGAGATACTGACATATTGCATGACCATAGAGATTATTCATATCATAGTACAAGATGTACTTGGACTTTTGTGAAGAATCATACTCAATCATATATTTATTATTAGCCTTAGAATAACGATTGGATGCCTGAGATACACCCCCTCGAATACCCCTTTCCAAAAATAATAAACTGTCAACATCTTGTATGGTTTCCAAATTACATTTCGTGTATTTCATCATACAGCTCCAGGTTAAGCTATGTAATGAAAATGAGCAGGATCCAATTTATATGTCACGTGACATTTATCACGAAAATTTTCGAAAACCGCACTCGGTGACATAATATCAGTTTCCATGTAAAGGTTGCTGTACTCCTCCAAATTTTTTATTTTGAATGAATTCCATACATGGTGTGCATGTTCATAGTCTTCCTCACTTATATGTACATCATTCAATTCACTGTAAAACTGCTTGATACTTGGTAGCTGCCTCTCATCCAACTTTTCTATGTTGGTTATGTAATCATAAGGAAATACTTCTTTTCGAGTCAGTAATTTGAGTACTTCAGGGTGCAAGAGATGGAATTCATTTTCCAAAATATGGAACTCGTCTTCAGCGAGAGTGGAAACGAGCGAATCCAAAGAGGCTCTTAGGAAACGAAATGAATCAATGAATCTGAATTTGATGTCTGTATTTTCATCGTACTTAGTAACTGAAATATATTTTTCTTTGTTCATCGGCAACAGACCTGATCGTCAATTCTTTGCCAAAGCCCTGATTAATTATCAAATGACAATTATACCCGGAAAAATTGTGAACCACCACTGGAACCACAAAACTTTTCTTGTATAATAAATTGAATTGCGCATGCGCATAACCGCGAAAAGCCCTACTGACGTGATTATGACCTCTTGTGATCTTATCATTTTCTTGAAAAGGTTTTTCACAAATATGACAATTTTCGGTGGCATCTATCAAATTAATTTTTTCATTCATTGGTACGATATTTTTGATTTTCGATTGAATTAGTGAAGCTTCATTCTCTATTTGTTTCGAAAACCACTACATACAGTCAGACCCTCGATAGCCATTAAAATGAGATAAAGAGTCATCATAGGAACATTTTACAGAATAACCGGCACTATAAGCAACATGTTTTTGATAACGAGATGAATTCAGGTCTTTTTTCTCGTATAATGGTGAAAGTAATGATTCAAAATCAGCATAAATAACAAATGGAATTTTTCCCTTGAAAACATAATCTTTGAATTGTAGGAATTTTTGTTGTGAAAATTAAATTTTACATTCATTTCCCATTTCCACACATTCAACACTGTGCGCATTCAATTTTTCTTGACAACTGAAATAATTCAAACGACGATCACAAAAGAAATGGTTTTTTGAAAGTTGAGATGACAATAATCTAGAGAGATTTTTTTATCCAACAGTAATGATACATAATCTCATTTTCATCATCAGTTTCCAAAGACCCTTTTTTTTGGTTTTACATGATACTCATTTTGAATTAGTAGTAAATTGACATCTCTATCCATTTTGTCATTAGTCAAACGGGCTGGTACCACAGCAAATTGAGAATTTTTTTTCATTTCCAAAGTGTATGCATTAATATATAACTTCGGTTCGTATGCGTCTTGCAAAAGATAATTGAATATCCTCCCATTTTAACCTATCACTTCTTTTCTCTTTCAATGATCCACCACCACCCACTTGTCCATCAAACATTTTTTTAACTAACATTCGAAAGTGTTTTGAGTGAGATATGGAGTGATGGAAAAAATGAGAAATTTTCGATTGATAATTAAACTGTGAAATATATTTAAAGAAAGATAAAAGTTTTAATTTTTTCAGTTATTACTCAAACATGTTGATGTCAAGTTATATAATCCTCTCTGCTGTCTTTCAAAATATTCTGTATATCAATCCACCCTATAATGTGAGATAATGGTGGACATAAAAATGAATCTTGGCCCTCAAATTGGGTGAAAATGATTTCATCTACAATCAATGATGGTCATTTGCCAGTTTTAGGTGTTGAAATACCAAAAACCTCAAAATTTTGGAAATTAAGACTCATTTTTGATGACAGAACATTTGGTGATTCATATTGGAGAGGTATCAAAATAAGATCAACCTCTACTGCAGAGCCATCATCTCTTGCCGTTTGCGTGGAATCTGATATAAGAACAATTTCTGGTCTGATCTACTTCATTACAAGTCCAAATTTTGTCCTAAATACTTATATAAGTTGGAACCAATGATTTTGAAATGAAAAGAGTCAGTATACATGAAGAACACAACGAAATCCATCATATGTTCGTTTGGAGCTTTGCCTACCATGAATCGAGAAGAAAATATTGGGAATATTTGACAGTTAATCGAATGCGTTTCAAAAGGTCTATTGAAGAATCTGCAAAAAACGATTGGACCTATTTTAAATCAAATACATCGAAAAACTACCTATGAATTGAGATTTTTTGAATAAACATTTGTAATATGTCTAATTTCTTCCATTCAAAATCCTACCCTGAGTCCCTATGGCCGTCAAATCAAGGATATCAAATTGTAAAATTTTACCAAATCTAGGGAAATTATCATGTCACTCCATGTAAAAATAACAAATTCCCTATATCTAAGCAAATACTGAGTGGTGGTGTTGGTGGTAGTGGACCATAAACCAATTTTAGGAACCCTAAATCAAGGGTTCACCTCAAATCAAGGTCCAACCCCAAATCAAGGGCCCACTGCTAAATCAAGGATCCACCTCCAAATCAAGGTCCACCTCAAAATCAAGGAACTGTACCCAAATCGAGGGCCCATACCGAAAATCAGGACCTGCACCCCAATCAATCACCCGTCACCTAGAACGCTGTGTGCCACGCCCCTGTCACCTGTCATACCCACCACCTCTCACGATCGCACTCAAAGATACCATCTTCGTCAACCCACACATGGGTTTCTCTTCGCGCGCCCTCCACCTCACTAGGGGTTGCTCTTCTCACCGAAATCGAGCTTACCATCGACAGCTCGCCATCCGACTAGACCGGAAGTAAATATGGCAGAACGAACTTTGTATACCTACTTGATTCCATCAAGAGCGGTACATATCAAAAATACGCGACGGACTGTGGCTGATTTGATTCCACCATTTGATTCCACCAAGAGCGGTACATATCAAAAATACGCGACGGACTGTGGCTGTCTCAGTACACCTCAAACTTCACTGGTTAAAAACTCTTTCATCTGGAGAACTGGGTTTATGTGGAATAAACTTCCTGAGAACGTTTTTCCAAATGGATATAATCTCCAGTGATTCAAATCCAATGTAAATCGCTACTTTCACACAGGCACCGTTCTGAGAATGCCTCAAGGATGTTCCTGAAGTGCTTGCGTTTTGTTCTTAAAAAACAGTTTTCTGTGATAACAAAATACAGGGACGACGTTCAAACCTTGTGATATTCACTATCGCAAGATTTGATCTTCCAATGAACCTCTCTGCACTGGATTTGGATATGGATTTATATGCACATAATATGGATTTATTATATTATTCATGTAAAAGTAATAGGGCATTCATTAAAGTAATCCATATGCATATATAAAATGTACCATCGAATGTAAGAATGGAGAACATACCGTTCCTTGCTGGGACACAAAACTTCTTCGAACTGCAGATATTACCATATTATTAGATTGGTAAAGAAAACTAGTAGACCCTGGTAGATTTATGAATTACCATTCTTAGCATAAAATATTCATGAAAATTAATTTGGTGAAACACATGAA
>NW_019293549.1:0-28849 GCF_000500325.1 Leptinotarsa decemlineata | reverse complement strand
GAAACTTTATAAATCATCAAAAAATTTTTTTTTTTGTCAGAAATTAGGTTTCTAAAAAGATTGATGAAATAAAATGATACTTGCTTGAGAATGTTTTGCACAAAAGTTGTAACCAAATTTTAAATTGAATGCATTGAAGTGAATGTTGGAAATATTGAACACTTTCAATAAAATTGAAATATAACATTCTTCATTATCCATAGAAAAATATTCAGTATGGGAAGTTAATTTGCTATATTTTCAGACAAACAAAAGTCTATTTTTCTTACCAACAATGTTTCATGGGAAAACTTTGACAGTCATTCGAATATATTCATTGAAATTTTATTCCCAAACTTACTTTCAGAAAGTGAATTCAAAGTTTCATTATAATTCAACAGTCATATAGATAACTAACATTTTATTCAAAGGTGAAAATTATATGCGGAATTGAAACGTTTGTTGAATTTACTCGAATAATACATTCCATTGACTGTTGAATGAAAATGATTGTTCATTGCTGAGTTGAACTATATGTATATAGATTATTTTTCACCACGATATATAGTAAATTGGCGTTCCATTTTCCAAAACTCTGAAACAATATTTTTCTTCGGAATCAATAAAAGCTTCAAGTTATTTCATTAGTCTTTTTTATCCAAATAACAATTTTATTCATGTAAAATTTTAAATCAAGTGTCATTTAAAATAGAACAAATTTTGCGAACAATCGTTTTTAATGTGTCCAACAAATGCATGAATCAATTAAATTCAAACAAATAAATTGTTAGGTGAGTAAATTGAGTAATGAATATTTGTGACAAATGGTATAACGTGTACATTTGGTAAGTCAAATCGTCCCTAGGATCATGATTGAATATACAATCATGAACATATATAATAAATATAAAGCATATTATTGGGGAAGAAAGTTTTTGACTTTCCACTACTCCATCTTGGAAAAAATGTGGGAATCTTCCATAGAAAGGAGGGAAGCAACTTTCAGACACAAACTAGAAGAAGAAGCCCTTTTGAAACAGCTACTTTATAACATTAAATTACACGAAAGAAAAATCTTTCGAAACAAATACTTTTATATAAACACTAAATTATACAAAAAACACTTTTGTCTACTCAGTTTGTATTCCAAACATTCATTATGGAGTTGAATCAGATGTCATTTACAGGATTCCTACACAATATACCGAATGAAAGGTGAAAAATTTCACTTACATGGAATAGTCTCATCCTCATTGGTAGATATCGATGTTTCTCTGTAAGACACTTGCCTAAGGACTCTTCAGTACCAATCTGGGTAACATTATAAAAAAACACACAATTCATCCATAAATTACGACTTCATGTCATGAAATGAATTTTATCTATTCATGTCATCGATGACATCGTAATAACATTTATTCGCTTATCCCAGCCAAACAGCCAAAGGAATCTTTGGATTAAAAGGGTTATACTTTCAAGAGTGATTAATTTTTGAGGAAGAAAGTTTTTGGCTTTCTACTATTACATCTTGATACACGAAAAAATTTTTTTTTTAAAATTTATTGTTTCCTTCCTTTCTTTCGAAGTTTTCCACTTTTTTTTGTATCAAGATGGAGTAGTAGTAAGCCAAGTTTCATTCTCAAAAATGAATCATTCCTGCAAATATAACCCTTTCAATTCAAACAAGATTCCTTTGGTTGGGATTTAATCAAATAAGCGAATGAATGTCATTACGATATCATCGATGACATGAATACATCAAATTCATTCTGTGACATGAAATCGTAATTTATGAATGAATTATGTTTTTTTTTCTTATAATGTTATCCATATTGGTACTGAAGAGCCTTAAAAAGGCCTTCGAGATCTTAGGGTTTTTCAGCCTCGAAGGCTAAAGGATGACACCCCCGAACTCGTCTCGACGGGCGCTCGTGACTGACTCCCTTCGTGGCTCTCGCAAGAGCCAAGCCCTAACTCCCCCGCTTTTTTCCAAATATCCCTGAGTCTCGTGTCAGTAACGCTAGCCAGCGTTTTTAACTTTCCCAAGCGTATGATCATCGGCAGGATGTATTATATACATTTGTTTAGTCTAACCCAAGTTAAACATGACCACAACGACGCCGAAAGGTCCAACAGTCATAAAGTAGTTGAAACGCTTCGAAGACACCGAAGAACCGAGTGATCGACCTCGATCTCTATCAATAAAATAAAATTATGTTACAAAATGCCTAGTAGCCATAGAAAAATATAAGAAAAAAAAATTAAGACGAAGGCTATTCAAGGATTTTTAATTGACTGAAGTATGTTCTAGCCTCTATAATATATTCTCTAAGAGGTTAAGGTCTCAATAAGTAACTATAAGAAACAGAGGTTTGACCTAAGTCAAAACTGAAAGCATTCAAAGGAGGCAGATTGGGAGAATTGACAGTTTACGATAAATGTGGTAGATTTGAAGAAAATTGAGGATCATTTGAACATTCGGACCATACGATAATGGGGAATGTTCCTCAATTTGGGTTATTACAGTGAATGCAAGTTTGAACAAAATAAAGTTGAGTTTGATTCATGAATTTTTCAAATTCACTTCGAAAAGTATTCAAATTGATGTTTCAAAGGTTGGGTTTTAATTTTTGAAGGGATTGGTTTCTAATTCACATATTGGCAACAGCGCCTATATCAAGTTGAAATAATATATACGTACCTAGATATTCTACTTTAAAAAAGGAAAATTATCTTTATAAATCAACAATTAAGGCGAAATATAAATTATAATTCAATACCACCTCCACAAGCTACATAAACAACAGTTGTTTTGTGATTTATTTATATAGAGGAAGATAGGTTAGGTGCACAATATGTAATATGTCACAGAATGTCTCGGAACTCGGAACATAAGTAAACAGAACAGCACGCCTTGAAATATGTCATCTTTGTTTGTCTCATACAGGTAACAGATTCATTGTCCTTTATTAGCTATAACCGATGTTACCAAATGATGAAATAGAAACGAATCCCTTTAAATGTTGAATGCATTATTTCATTCCTCTTTTTTTTGAGTATTCAAATAATTTTTTAAAGAAAAAGGTTGAAATGANCCTTTTTTTTGAGTATTCAAATAATTTTTTAAAGAAAAAGGTTGAAATGATAAGTTGTTTTAGAGCTCTTTAATGAAAACTACTTGATTTTCGTCAAGAGGAACATTCCCCATTGTTCCCTAGCAGTATCATATCGGTCGTGGCGGAGGCGAAGTGACTATATATATCAGCAAATTCTATTTTACGTAAATTATTACTTCCTATGAATTCAATAAAAATCACTTTTTTCAATTACCAGAAATTCAAATACATTTCTCGAGGTGCGTTTCATCAACCAAGTTGGCGTCTTCACGAGATGAAGATACATAATAAGATAAATACGTTAAATACATAAATTGGTTAAACGAGAGTAGAGAAAAGTATTGCATTTCTGTTGATTGTTTGTGGATTTATTCTACGCCAAATGTTCCAATTTCACCTTCTATTGTCTTTTACTACGTCTTTTACGGGTTTTTTCTTGCCACAAAGTAAATAATGATTGAGTACAAAAATGTTTTTTTTCCTGTCTTGGGGAAGAGGTTTGATGAAATATTTCGTCAGACAAGTATGAAACAAATACATAAATCAATAGGGTTTTCTCGGAAACTCTCAATTAATATTAATGACACGTTCTCTGGGGACATTATTTCGAATTGGATCCGATCTCGTGATATAATGCCACATATTTTTTCAGATTGGAATTCTAAGGCATCTCTCAGAGTGGGTATGAATAAATTGAATACCTGACTGAATAACAATTATTTAGAAGAAGGAAATGAAACTTCAGATGGATATATTACATCAATTGACTTTTGCACAAGGTACAGTTGTAGTAGGGTTAACAAAATTATCTGGAACGGTGAAAAGTTATACTGAAATAGACAAGAAAGCACGCGGAATTCAACATAGATAAAATACGGCGATATATTTAATTTTGTAAAACATCATTAATTTGCCCTAAAATCAGGATTTAGGTTATACCTTATGTGGTGTCGCTTTTATTTATTTATTTATATGTTTATTTATTCATTTAACGGCGAACTCAATTTACAAAAACATATTTAACGAAGTGGTTCAAGACCCAGTCTGAACGATCGATTTTCACTTGCTATCGTCCAACCCGTGTTAGGAATTACACGTTGAGACCTTGTTAATCCTTAGCTCGCACAAGTTTCGACTTCTGAGGGTCGTCGTTCGTAGGGGTGCGGCAGCTGGTTAATGGAAAAACAGATTTTCAAACAGATATTTAACGAAGTGTGAAGAACTACAAAATATTTTTGAATGCTCATGTCTTATGTCTACAGTACAATTTTCAATTTCACAAAACAGTTAGCGAAGTGTGAAATACAAAATATAAATGAATCCTTATGTCTACTGACTACATCACTAAAAGATGAAACAAATCTTGTACTCACAAGGAAAATGGTTAGGTAGAGAAAAGCTTCGGAAACGCTATAGCCTTTCCAATTGATTTTTAAAGACCTGAAGTAACACATTAAATAGATTCAAGTTATTATGATATTGATTTCCCAGATTCAGAATAGCAGAAATTGGACTACTTATTCAAAGAATAATTGTCAACCAACCTTTCTTTATGAAATCTTCATTACTTCCTATATCTGTAGGTAAACCACATGTCTCTATCCTGAGTCTGATATTCTCTCTCTGTCTTTCACGATTGTGTAGACTGCACATTTTATGTCGACGATACTTCCCGAAACATTTTCGCTTAGGAATTTTTGAATGATATTAACAGCGATCTAGATTTGCTCGAAAGGCTCATAACTGGCAACGAATAATGTGTGTATGGTTGGTGGTATGGTCAATAAAGAGTATTATATTCTCGCTACTTGCGAGAAGTAATACGAAGAAAACGTCCGGTATTGTGGAAAAGCATTTCATGACTTTTGCATCACGATAATGCACCTGCTCACTTGTCATCGTATGTTCGTTATTTATTGGCTAGAAATAGCACTATTATCATGTCTCAGCCATCGTTTTCACCAGATTTGCCTCCCTGCGACTTTTTTTTTGTTCACAAGAATGAGGAGACCCATGAAAGAACGGTGTTTTGCGACGAAAGGGATCACCCTATATTGTTTCACATTATCAGATGATCCATGATGATTAGCAGTATAAAACGTATGGTCTGATGCTTATGGTTCAGAAGCTACAAATTATCTGAGTTGAAAAATGAAAAGACAGGTCAACAATTATACAGTAGGCCACATTTTGAAATATTCGTTCCAGAGACAAATATGGAAGCAATAAATCAAAAAAAGAGATTTTTTGATAATTCTTGAATCAAAATCTGATGGACATTGAGAAGAAAAATATTTTTCACCAACTTCCATTGCCGCCTCACATGGTTGAGTATTTCGGGAGTCATTTCTCTGCAATGCTCCATGATATTCTCTCTCAAATCTTCTATTGTTGTTGATTNATGAGAAAGAGGACATTGACAGATAAGTATCTTCAGATGATGTGGTGCTGCAGGTTTTTCTGTAGTTGAAAAAGTAAATGCTTCACTGGAATCAATCCAGACGCCCCGGAGCGCCAACTAATTTTTGTTGTTGTTTCATAATTTTTATTACTTTCTTCTTTTATATATTTCTATTGAATAACTTTGCCTCACCGTCTACTTCAAAGTTAACCCTGTACCTGAGTTTGCTTTTACTGATACTACCACTTCTGAATGAGAAATATATTTCATCAAAAAATAACTTCAAAAATAAATAGATTAACTAACAATAAGTAATCAAGAGTAATCATAATTTCTTGAGGGTGAAATTTCCTGACGATTTTTCGCGAATAACTTAAAAAAATATGTATTTTATCGAAAAAATCATCTGAGTAAATATATAGCTGATAAGAAAACACAAATATTGGTGAGTTCACACTGTTGAAGGTTGGATCTTTCTCTTTGAATATCAAAATTTAGAGTTTTAACGTGGAGTAAGGTGGATTGCATTTTTTACTGTTTTCACATTTCTTTCATCGATTGTATGTATTCGTAGAACAAAATTTCAAACTGTTTCGTACCTATATGTATTAAATATTGAAATTCGAACAGAAGACAGGTACTAACTTTCTAATTCTCATTCATACCATTATTCATATGAACATTTGAGCAATTGAGGGAATCCAATTCGTTTGCAATGCTTTGTAATTTCAAATGCCTTTGCTGAAGTTAGAACAAGTTTCGTTTCATATTCATTGTTTTAATCTGATAATTTTTGATTGGTATTGGCAATTTCATCTTGTTTGTGAGTGAATTGTCTATATCCCTCCATCAGTAACAACTTTGTGATATTTCCACCATTATCTGCAAGTAACATTGTTGAAGTTCGACGAATGCGATGACCTGTTATTTCGAGTATTTGGTGAATTTTAACTTTCTATGATTCTCAATCCAAAATTCTCAAAACTGTGGATACCAACAGTATAAAACGAACATTTTCCTTTTTTGTGTAATTCACGAATGATCTGTTACGTGGAGTATGGGATAACCGTAAAGGTAAATATTGACTAATATATAACAGCAGCTTCTCTTACCCAATTACAACAAATGTTATCTTAATGAGTGTTTTGCAATCTGGGATTTCCACAAACAACATGTCTTCCTCATTAGATCAATCGAGGAAAAATCATTTGTTTCCAAGGACAAAACACAAGCACTACAGGAAAATTCTTAAGGCGCTCTGAGAGAGGTGCCTCTGCGAAAGTAGCGATTTACATTGGATTTGAATGGCTGCAGATTAAGTATATTTGGAAAAACGTGAAAGTATCTATAGAAGAAAGACAATTCCCCAAATTTTCTTCGATGTTATAGACTATCAAGGTTGCAAGTGATGTTCGCGTCTTCAATCAGGAGGATGGCTCTTTTCTGGATGGAATCCAGCAGCTTCAGGTAATGCTTAGGGGCGGAGCTCCATACATGAGGACAATACTCCAAAGAAAGTCTTAGCTTTATAAACCATCAACATTTACTGAGGTGTGTACAGTATTCTGGTTCGAAACAGTGTTCCAAGCTTTTGAGAAGCAGTCATTGCAATTCCAGCGACATAATTGTGCCAAGACATATTAGTGACCATTTCAACCTCCAACAAACTCATCGAAGAAGCAAGAGGGATTTTCTTTCCCGACATTATTATATCCGGTTTGGACACCATTTATCTTTTTGGAGAGAGCCGATGCCTGGGTTTTATTGGCATTGAATTGAACATGGTTGGTTTCACCCCAATTCGAAATTACTTCCAGATCATCATCAAAATATGCAACTTTCTGCTACCGGTGAAGATGTGCAGCTGCAGCCGATGTCCTGGAATCCAAATGGAAAGACGTGACAAGTATGCTGTCGTCAGCAAAGCAATATATTGGATTCTTCGTTTTTATTAATAAGTCGAGAGATATCAGTCGACGGCCACTTGCAGGTGACATACGATAGAAGGTTGTAGAAGGCTGAACGCGAGCAATCTTCCAACAAAAAAAAATAGGTTAAAAAGTCTGTAAAATTGTTGAATTTGAATTCTATTGTGGAAATAGTGGATGGTGCCTTTTCCAGTGAGTCGTATGTGGAGTAGGACGCAAACTGTTCAGCTAGCAGAGTCGCTTCTTTATGTCTGTTGTTGTAATCGAATCATCCGCTTGTGTTAGTGGTGAAATTGTGGATTTTGCAATGTTTTAATTCACAGCTTTAGCTAATGGACAGAAGGATCTAGATCCGTTGGCATTGACAGCAGTTTATTCTTAATTCTCTAATTGTGCAGCTGTTGCGAGCATGAAGAAACCTAGTTCGATTTTTGACACTTGCATTTTCGCGCCACTGCCGGTAGGCAAGATTTTTTTGAGGCGACAGCTTGCTCGCAGTTTTTGTTAAACCAAGGTTTGCCGTTAGAAGTTTGTTTCATTGAAAAACGAATATATGCATACATGGATGATAGAGTAACTTCCGTGACCTCAGAAGCATGAGTTGATGCATCATCAGAGCTGAAACAACCGTCTAGCCAAGGAAAATTTTGGAAATGATCTTGAAGGTCCTCCCAGTCAGCAGATCTGTTATGCCAAACTTTGTGCTACTGAAATTGTTTCCCAATACCTATTCATTTTACTCAAAATTGAAATGTTTTTGTGGTAAGAATATCCTAAAGGAGACCTCACGGTGAATGTGTAAATTTCTGGATTGGTTATTAGGTATCAATCCACAAGAGTATCATATTCTCTAACAAGGTCAGGAATCCTGGTTGGCTTATTTATAACAGGATTAAATCCGCTACTTATTGCAATAGCCTCAGCTGCGCGACCTTGTTCGTGAATGATATTTAAAAATTTGAGCCAATTGATAACGTGGATATTGGAGTCACCAAACATGGAAAATTTGGTACTCAGATGATTGATTTGCAGAAAGTCAATAGTGTTTGCAAGTGGAGAGAATAGTGCCCTATCGCTTGGTGGTCAATGAACGCAGNCGCATAGATACCTCTCGTTGACAGGAGAGATCGCTTCTGGTAAAAAGTTACGTCTGAATCGGGAGTGAAAATCATGGTTGGGATATAGAAAATTGACGGGGTTTGTTGAAGAACTGACTTTGGTTTCTGTGAGTGGAAGAATATGAGGATTATTTGTTTTCAGATGTTAGTGCACTTAGGTTATATTTGAGTTGAGTACTCTGATGTTGCAGAAATCGATTTTGGACTTGCTAGTGGACCTCTCACCAAATGCAGATACCATGCAATTTCTCTGTGGACTGCTGTTAGGAAGACCCTGTTGTCTGCCAGAAATAGTGGTTTCCAATCAGCTTCCATCCGGGGATCCGGAGTTCCAATTGAGGAGCTATTTTTCTTTCGGAATATTTTGACACTAGGAGCGTCATCATGCAATTTCTACTTGAAACCGGAAACAGTGGCACAGCAACGAAACGTTAACTTGAAAGCAACTTCACGCTGCCTAAGCTATTGCAATGGTATCTATGCGTACGTACGTATTCGTACCTGGACGTTGATTTTCGTAGCAGCTGTTACGTTAGAAATTTTTAAACTCAAATAACTGCTGCTCTTCATAGTTTATTGCGATAATCGTGAATAAAAACCCTGCAAACTGTCAAAATTCAAAATGTCGACTGATAGCTGTACCTAAATAGTTATTTCGCTGCTATGGTAATGCATTTGTAGAAACCATACCTACCAATATTTTACGTAATAGTTTTATTCGGTTTATCAATTATTATAACGTGTAATCTAAAAAATAGCAATTTTTTTAAAAAGTATCTCAGTCAAATGACTTTCCAATAATAGAAAAGGATAATCATTCAAAATCTACTTCTGATATGAATGACTTTGTTGAAGAAATTGTGTTCGAAATTTGTTTTTATTTGTTTTTGGTGAAATTATTATTTGATGATGAAAAACAACATGTTACACAAACTGCCACCCCTACGAATCCGGCTTGGGTCGCTGGTGGTTTGATAGAAATCATTATGTTTTGAGTTAAATTCAACATGCCCCTTTTTGACCAATATATCTTTCAGAATTGAACGTTGGTCATTAAACTTATCCTCCAAATTTGTTCGGTATGTTGGTATATTTTGTGCAATGTTTGCGGTCTCTTTCCCTTACGTGCCTCAACCTCCACGAGTATTTATTCAGAGCTGGTTCAGTTTGAAATACGAGCAAACGTGATAACCCACAACAATTTCGAACGGCTCAATAAATAAAACCAAATGGTCATCGAACGCCAATAATTTTTCATTAGCGCCCTATTCCTCGTTTTCTAACTGCTCTCCCAAACTGAAAGCGTAAATTTTAATGGGACAGTTAGAGCCGCCCTTCCGAAAGAATTCAACTTTTCCATCGGAAAGTTTTCATCCTCCATGAGTTTTTGCTAGTCTCGAATTGAATTTTACTATCCCGCACTTGATGAAACTTTGTGACTTTCAGTGTTTTAGCTACTATTTGGAGGGATTTATCGGATTTGGAGTTGAGACTGAATTATTTTCTGTATTTTAGGATTGAGCGACCTGCAGACCATTTTGTTGACCAGTGTGGCTACGTTGATTTTTCTGATTGCAGTATTCTTCACCGCGTTTGGAATAAGGTGAGTGTTTTATGTAATTTGGAAACATATCAAGAACAGTTCATGCATTAAAGGTTCCTAGAAATATCCTACATTTTGGAATTGCTTTCAACTGAAGAAATTTCCTGAATATAACTGGATGATATGGAAAGATTGGCAGTGGTAGTGGCTATATTACCATGTTTTTCTCAAATTCAGTTGTTTATTTCATTCGCATCATTTCCAGTCAATAAGAAATCACGATGGCTATGGATCGAATTATTACAAATCACTGTGCCGATGGTACTTTTGATTTCTTTAGAAACGTGCCTATCTTCGATTTCATTCAACCACTCATAACGTTTTATTTCTAGAAAAGCCATGTTGGTTTTCATCGGAAATCACTGTAATTTATTAATTTTATAATGAAACAATCAGGATAATCGATGATAACGAATAATGTATTGGGATCTTCTGCGGTCTCAACAGTGCAACTATGTTGATCATCAAATCCTCATCAATAAATTACTTATTACTGATGCTGTCTTCAGTTGGTCAAGATTATTTTCCTTCGAGAGGAAAGCTCTTGAGAGTTGCTAAAAGTATGTGAGCTTCACCAATACTGATAAAAATAATTTTCGACAGAATATAAAATCTCCATCACTTCCTATATTTGTAGGTATACCACAGGGCTCTATCTTGAGTGTGATACTCTCTTTCTCTCATCTACATAAGTTTTTGGACGAGTGTGTAGACTGCACATTTTACGCCGACGAAATTTCCCAGGACATTTTCTAAACCGATGTTACCAAATGATGANAATTATAATTTACTAGATAATTCTCAATTAATTGGAGATTTTTGTTATGGCATTCAGAATTGGAAATGGCAATTGCTCTTGATTTGAAATTCCTTATGTTGTTTTACTCTGAAAATTATGGTTCCAAAAATAATTTAAAAATCTTTCGTCTCATGTCGTTTTGTGTAGGTGTTGTCTCGGAAATTTGTATGTTACCAATGTTTTTTATTTTTTTAAATATGTATCTAATCTGTCTGATGGTTTTTAAAAAAGTAATATTATCAACAAGAAAAAACTACTTTTAGATGAGTAATTTCATTAAAAACTCATTATTTCCTGCGAAATTGAAATGATAATAATCGTATAAGTTTTGTGGAAGATATATTTATGAAAATTCATTGTTACAGAGTCCTGAAGAAGAATGTAATTGAATTCGAAACGTCGGCAAGAAAACAATTGTTTTTTTTTAATATTGAACCTGTTACCCAAACAAACTTTCTTTATGAAATCTTCATTACTTCCTATATCTGTAGGTAAACCACATGTCTCTATCCTTAGTCTGATATTCTCTCTCTCTCTCTCTCTTTCACGATTGTATAGACTGCACATTTTATGTCGACGATACTTCCCGAAACATTTTCGCTTAGGAATTTTTGAATGACATTAACAGCGATCTAGATTTGCTCGAAAGGCTCATAACTGGCAACGAATAATGTGTGTATGGTTATGATATCGAAACCAAAACTCAATCGTCCCAATGGAAGAGTCCATGTGAGCCAAGACCAAAGAAAGCACGCCAAGTTCGATCAAATGTCGAATGATCAGTGTTTTCTTGGATTACCGTAGCGTTACTCATCAGAAGTTTTTACCACATGGTCGTATGGTCAATAAAGAGTATTATATTCTCGCTACTTGCGAGAAGTAATACGAAGAAAACGTCCGGTATTGTGGAAACGCATTTCATGACTTTTGCATCACGATAATGCACCTGCTCACTCGTCATCGTATGTTCGTTATTTATTGGCTAGAAATAGCACTATTATCATGTCTCAGCCATCGTTTTCACCAGATTTGCCTCCCTGCGACTTTTTTTTGTTCACAAGAATGAGGAGACCCATGAAAGAACGGTGTTTTGCGACGAAAGGGATCACCCTATATTGTTTCACATTATCAGATGATCCATGATGATTAGCAGTATAAAACGTATGGTCTGATGCTTATGGTTCAGAAGCTACAAATTATCTGAGTTGAAAAATGAAAAGACAGGTCAACAATTATACAGTAGGCCACATTTTGAAATATTCGTTCCAGAGACAAATATGGAAGCAATAAATCAAAAAAAGAGATTTTTTGATAATTCTTGAATCAAAATCTGATGGACATTGAGAAGAAAAATATTTTTCACCAACTTCCATTGCCGCCTCACATGGTTGAGTATTTCGGGAGTCATTTCTCTGCAATGCTCCATGATATTCTCTCTCAAATCTTCTATTGTTGTTGATTTTATCTCCTACACTTTAGACTTCAAATGACCCCATAGGAAGGAATTCACAGGAGTAAGATCCGAAGAACTTGGTGGCCATTCTGTAGAAACTCTATTGCCAATCCAGTGACCAGGAAAATGATCATCCAAATATTGTCGCACTGGAGCTGCATAATGAGGAGGTGCATCATTCTGTTTGAAAACTATTTCGTTTTCGAATAAATTTATATCTTTCTCAATTGCCCTATTGATGCAAGGTATTATTCGATTTTATAACATATCCAAATATTCAGTCAAATTATCATCGATAAAAATAGGTCCTATGATGCGGTCATCCGAAATTCCTGCTCAAACGTTCAGTTTTTGAGGTCGTTGAGTATGAACTTGACGGTATAAATGAGGATTCGTATCACTCCAATATCGACAATTTTGCCGATTCACCTCTCCATTCCATGCAAGAAATTCTGATGCAAGTTGATCCGTTCAGTGAGACTTTCACAAAACTCGATATTTCTATCGAAATCATCATCGTTCAATTCATGAACCTGTCTAATCTCATATGAATGAAATTCGTACTCATGAAGGATCCGGAAAACATATGTACGACTGATTGCTGATTCTGAAGATTATTTAGTAAGAAATTGTGAATTTTCTAATAGACAAACGTGCCCTAAAACTGCAGTAGAAATAGCTTCAACGTTGACACTCCTGAGTGGTTATGCTTTTCATACAGATCCAGTTTCCATAAATCTGTTCAATAATTCAGAAACGTATTCGTGTCGTATATTTCTTCCTGGATGATTATCATTGAACATACGGGCAACAGCTGTAGCACTATTTCCATTCTGGTAGTACAAATTCAATATTTCACAAAAACAGAAACACCAATTGTAACTTCACCTGGTAGATAATCGTTATTGTAGAATGAGATAAAAACAAAATGAAGAGAATATCGAATTCAAAGTTAACTAGGCAAAATAAGACTTTACTGAAGTATACTTTACAAGACACCTATGAAGTCAAGGTAACATATTGTACAGAAATTCATTCAGGGTGGCTTGTTTTCAACTCAAATAATTTTCAGCTTCCAAAATATGAGCTTCGAACCCTAATGTGTTCTACTTTACTGGAGTTTTTTCCCAATACCAAATCGTTATTTTCAACACCTCGACACGTATTTTGATCACCAAGTGATCGAAAGATGAACTGGAGTTTTTTCTCAACACCAAATCGTTATTTTTAACACCTCGACACGTGTTTCGATCACCAAGTGATCATCTTCAAAGAGGAAGATTAAAACAGTTTTAATATTCATCTTCAAAACGTGTCGAGGTGTTGAAAATAATGATTTGGTGTTGGGAAAAAACTCCAGTAATATTCATTACTACACCAAAGGTTCCAAACAGTGCATCATAAGTGTTCTACTTTGTTGAAATCTGTTCATCATGGAGCACCTGATAATACAAAACAATTGATCCATTTGAAAAAAATGGTGACATTCTCTGGGGGTGCGGTAGGGAGAGTTACATCAAGTGTGAATATGTCAGAATGTGTTCCCCTGTATACTATTGTTGAGGTGTTTTTTTATTTTTCCAGAAAATCATTGTTCCAAAAGTCATTCAGGGTTGCTCGTTTTCAGCTCAAATAATTTGTAGCTCCAGACCATATATTTTATATTTCGTTAAAATCTGCTCATTATGGAAAATCTGATGATGCGAAACAATATAGGGTGATCCCTTTAAAAAAATTGGTGACATGTTCTGGGGGTGCGTTAGCGAAAGTAACTTCAAATGTGAATATGTCAAAATGTGTCCCCCTGTATACTATTGTTGACGTGTTTTTTTTATTTTTCCTGCAAATCACTGTACTAAAAGTTATTCAGGGTGGCTCGTTTTAAATGGAATATGTCTCCTTCGAATCGTACACTTTTGAGAAAAGTCGTTGAATATCTGTCTATCCCGGATTCCATACTGATAGTAGGTAGGTATATGAACAATCTTTAATTGATACCATTATTAATATTGTGCCAGTGGCGGTAAGATCACTGAATACTCTTTTATTAGTCATTTCTCAACTTCATTTCCATAACGGCATTTTATCAGTTTCGAAAAGGTGATACTTCGGAATCTAATGAAAACGTCGGGAATTAAAAACCAACTTCATCATCACCAAAAGTGCTAGATCCAATTTCAAAATCCAATATTTGTCTGGAAGCCGATTGCATTCTAAAGATGAATATTCCATGAAACTGATATGAAGGAAATTTCTTCTGTGTACATAGTTCTTCGTTCATTATGCATTCGTTCGCTTGGTTTATTAATTATTCGCCGGGTCGAAATTGGTAACATTATCTCCTCGTGCACGAACTCTGATGGAACTTTCGAATGCAGAGTGAAACTTTTTATGTTAGTTGAAGGAGGTTGCTGCTGGGACAACTCGAATGGATTTTTTTGGCTTGGAGGAAGAAAATAATACATATATTTGAGTTCACGGCATTGCTTTATAATTTTTTTTTCATCAAGAATATCTTCATCTCTGCATTTCATCAGTATGCTTTTTGTTAATAACCCTAGCAAATCAATCAATCAATCAAGATATGCTTTAATGTATTGTAATTAAACTGATACATTTGATAAATGTATAAAAATAGTAACTACCATATAAAATTGAATTAAATAAAAACAATCAATCACTTATTTGAAATTCGAAATATAACAAANAACCGCAACTGGATCTGATGACATTTCTGTTAGGACTTTTGAAAATCTTCCAGATAATGCCCTGAACCAACTAGTATATCTGATGAATGAATCCTTCAAGGAATAATAATAAAAATAATGATAACAATAATAATAACGTGTATTGTGCAAAAACAAGTTTTATACACAAAGACAAAAAAGAAGGCATATTTCCACGTTTTCTCAAAACATCAATTGTTATACCGATCTATAAAGGTGGTGAAGTAAGCTCTCCCATGAATTTTACGCCCATTTCCCTCATTCCCCCGTTAGCGAAAATCATTGAAGAACTCGTTAAGTGGAGAATCTTTGACTTTTTGCAGGCATGTGATATATTGAGAATCAAACAATTTGCATTTCAGTGGAAAGAGAACATGATGCGATATTTTCACTGTTGTATGAACTATATACTTGGATCAATGATGAGGAAGTTTCCGCGACTATATTTTGTGATTTATCGAAGGCTTTTGACTTGAATCATGAGATACTGCTTGCGGAAGCTTTACCGTTACGGATTTCGAAATAAAGCACATTCATGGTCCATGACATATTTATCCGGCGCACACAAGTAGTTAAGTCAAAAATCAATCTCAAGTTTAGGTAATACACAATGTGGGTCCAATTTTGTTTTAACAATATGTAAATGACCTGACGACGCTTGAAATTACAGGAAATATCACCCTGCTCGCCGATGATATCACCATACTATGGCATAATGATAAGTAAGCTGACCTTCATCATATCATTAATTCAGATATATTAAAAGTCAAAGAGTGGTGCGACTTGAACCTTTTGTTGAATGAAAAATTGTTCTCTGGTTGCGATATTTAAAAACAATATTTCAAAAGATAAAATGATGTTTTTTTTAATTCCTTTTACTTCTGTCACTGGCATTTCTTAACCATGCTTTTCAAAATGCCTTCAGCCATTCTCAAATTTGCACCCTGATCAGATTGCAACTTATAGAGATAGGAACTCTTCATTTTATGCAATTAAACGCCAATAAAATAAATTTTCTCAAAAAAATACCCCGCCTAAAGGAATGAACTGTTTCTATTGAAAATTGATTTGGCAATAAAATAATCTTGTGTAGATCTTTTTTCAGTTATGACATGATGAACTCCTACTTCACTTTTCAGTTTTTAATAATTCGAGTGGAGTTTTCATTTGATTTCATTATGAAAAATGCCCATAAGGATTTAGAGTCTGATGCATTCGAGTTTTCTACATTGTCCACAACAAAAAATTGTGGGAACACATAATTTTGTCAATAGGCTTGTAACGCCCCCTCGATCAAAAAATATACGATATCGATAAAAAGGTACCGAAGAAATATCTGAATATCTTAGACATAGTCGACAAGTTCATTAGAAAATGAGCATTTAGCTAGTGTGATTTTTCAAATAAGACGAAGACTCACAGTTTATGGTTCTTTCGTATGAAGCAAAATACACCAATGTCCGGATTTTCGATAATTGAAAAATGGAAGTAGCTTTCGAAACTGCAGTACTCTTCGATATGAACCTACAATGGAAATTTTGAAGCTTGGAATTTACGAAATAAGCTATTATGACTGAGTAGACGTTCAAAATATTTGGTTGCATAGTCCAGATCCTGCTCCACGACAACGTCCGTCTGCACGTTTCACGAATCACCGTCCGAAAATCAAACGAATTGAGCCTCAAAGTTCTGCCTCATCCACCTTACTCCCTAGATATCCCGCCAGTCGACTACTCGTCGACTACACTTCGTTAACTTTCTCAGCGGTAGGACCTTCGCCAATTAGGACCAGGCAAAAACGGCCTTCGTCGACTTTATTGAAGCTCGGACATCCAATTTTAATGCTGAAAGAATTTATCGACTTGTGTTACGTTGGAAGAAGTGCACTGAATCAAATGACGCCAATTTCGATTGAATTCAATAGGTGTTAACGGAGATATTACAATTTGAAGTAAAGTCATAAAAATGGACAATTCTGTTGAATTAACTTATTATTCAGATTTATTATATGGAATGTATGATTCTACCTAGACATGGAAGTGCCTGGTCTTCCTAATTCTCACAGTGAAATAAATTATGTACATATGTATTCTAATAGGAAGTTATGCTCAACTAAACAAGTTTTTTTTGTTGATGTTGGATGAAGTTGAAATAATGATAAAAATGAAAATGGAAAGCGAATAAATGTAAAAAATTATTAATGTTAAGACTTATCGAAGGCATGTAACGTTATTTGAATTCAAAAACGGTTGTAATTTTCCAGGCGAAATTTGAATATTTGTATACGATAGGTTGCCTTTTTATGTTTCGGGAATTGGCAACCCTAGTGTTGCAATCTGGTAAGTGACAGCTCTATCGTAAAGTTGGATATTTTTGAGCTTATACGTACTCAGAACATTTTGACATACGCGCGCTATTTTTTTTGTTTACAGTAACCTAAAAGATTCATCTTGGCCCAAAAATGAAATCAAATCGTGAACATTTTCGTGCGATTATTTTTTACAATTTTCGAATTGGATTAACTCAGCAACAGTGCATAGATGAACTTAATTCCATTTTTGGCGATGAAGCTCCATCACAGACCAGTGTTTATTGATGGTATGGTGAATTCAATGGTGGTCGTAGTTCACTCCAAAACAAATTTCGTGAAAGTCGTCTAAAATCAATTGTTGTTCTGGAAACCATTGATGCTGTGCGCGAACTGATATCGCAAGATCGTCATGTGATCTATCGTGAGATTGAGACAACCTTAGGCATTAGTGGGACCAGCATACATTCAATATTGCATAAACATTTGACTGTCAAAAAAATTTGTTCGCGTTGGATCCCACACGATTTGCCAATCGCTCAAAAAAGGCTCGTGTCGATTGGTCGAAGGAAATACTCAAAAAATACGATTGCGGTGCTTCGAAACATAGTCAGCACACACAGCAGTCGACTGTGTTTAAAGACGAGCCAAATCCAACAAAAATTGTTCGCGTACGAATCACTTTCAAGCAAATGGTCGCCTGTTTATTCGGAAAAACTGGACATGTCGCAATCGTACCACTAGAACAACGCAGAACAGTCAATTCTCAGTGGTACACAACCATTTGTTTGCCGGTTGTCTTCCAAGAAATCAGGAAAACCAACCGCCGAAGACGGATCATTCTTCACCACGACAATGCGAGCTCTCACACATCGGCTAAAACAACTGCATTTTTGAGCACCCAAAACATCGATTTGATGAGTCATCTGTCGTATAGTCCTGACTTGGCACCAAATTACTTATTTTTATCTTTTTTGGAGATACGTCAATTAGAGTGACAAAAGTGCTTCGACAATTGGTTCAAACGCATGTAAAAGTGTATAGATCTTCATAGGGAATATTTTGAAAAGCAATAAAGTGATTTTCGATGATTAATATTTGTTTTTGTTCCCTAATCCCGAAATATAAAAGGCAACATCGAACTCTGGTCCAGAATAAAACAGATATTTCCATGTGTGAGTTTTTCTGAAAAGAGGGATCCGCAGAGATGATTATTGACTTTATTTCGTCTCATTAGTTACCTAATTGCTTGTCTGTTTTGTTTTCATTGGCTCGTCCAAGGAATAATTCAGAGTTCACGTCGGAGAGTTTTATTCTTACCAAGCGTTGAAGTTATCAGGTAATGGTGTTAGTGCCAAACGTACACCACTTCTGTCATACCTAGTGTAGTTCAAGTAAACGATATAGTGCAACTCACTTCCCAACAGCTCTCCTTTAATAATATAGTCAGGGAGCTAACTAATTTTGTTATTCAATAATCATTTCAATAAATATTTCGTTTATATAGGTGAGTGGAAAAGTAGGGATTCAAATGACAGGGTGATAATTGGAAATACTTCTGAATCCATCATTAATATGGAAGAATCTTCATATAGCCTTTTTCAAGTAAAATTACTTTTTTAATCCCTTTCTGTAGTCCTCTTCGATAATATTAGATACTTCTTTTTAATTAGCTCTATTATTTTCTTATAAAATTTTGGAAAATTATTTTTACGCCTGATGCTTTGTTTCAATTCTTCCCAAATCAACTCGTTGTGATTGAAAACACAAAAATAGGGGGGAAGTCTCAGTATGGTGTGTCTATACTTTTCAGCAATACTCTCAAGGGCATACACTTTTTCAAATATTTTTGTCTGTAAAACTTCAAGTAGTTGGTTTTTGGTATAGTAATCTTCAAAATATAAGTTGTTGTCGATTAAAAAACTTTGTATTTCATCTTTCCTCGAATTTTTATTCGGTACTTTGTCGCGAATAATAGGAAGCGTTGTCAAGAACTAATCTATTCGCATCCAAATTTAGGGTGAATGTGTTTTCAAATCATTCCTCGAGAATATCAGCTTTCATGTTCTTATGATAGTCAATTTTTTTTTCACATAATTTCAAAGAATTTGGAATCCATCCTTCACTTCCTCCGTAATGCACAATGATGAGTCGCGATCCTTTGTTTGCAGGCATGTTAGGCGTACACATTTTCGAACCATCAGTCTACCCTTTCGTAACTGTATCGTGAGTGCCATACCAAGTTTCGTCCTAATAGAGAATTTTTGGTTGTTCTTATCTATATTTACTTATTAGTTATAAGTATTTGTTAAGCAATTCCACTATTTTTCTGCTTTCCATAACTGCTTGACGTTTGTTCATTACTTTAAATCTAAATCCTAGTTTCTTTATCCAATTCTGAAGAATTTTGTCACAGCAGCTCACGTTATGGCCGGAAGTATTCTATTTCTATCTTATGGATTGTTTTTTTCAATGATTTCATTAGATGAACATCTAAAGGTTTTGGTAATCCTGTATCACATCGCGTCTTGCATTCATAAGGTTTGTTTTTGACTATTTTAAGTACAGTTGAAAAAGGAGTTTTTGTCAAATGTGATGTTGCTTGTAATAGTTTGTTTCCCTCGAAACCAAACTTGAGATGTAGATTCTTATATACAATGAGACATACTCTCTGTGTTTCAATATCCAAATGCATTCGAATCTCATTCACTGGTATTTCTTTTTTACATTGTTCACCATCGCTATTGGAATCACTACACTGGAAAAAGTCTGCGTTGTTATCATACCCGTTATAACTATTAGTACTTATCCAAGGACGCCACATTTCAAACAGATAACAAAAATTTTAAGTAAGTATAACTGCACCGATATCGAATTTCTACACTTTGAGAGTGCCGACAACTTTAAGAGTGCACGATATCATTTACTTCGACTATACTCTTACCCTAACTTTAGATGTAAGTTAGATAATTTGGCAAATATACATTTTTGATTCTTTGTTGTTTGTTTGTTTTACAGGCTTTTGTGGAAAAGTTACAGACGTCGTAAGGAGAATTCTCAGTATGACGGGATACTGCACAGGGAAGGAACTTCAGAATCCATTTCAAGGCCGTTACATTCACATCTTCTGGCAGATAAGGTAAGGTGCAACATGCATTTCCTGGTGGATTTTTATAGCGCCGATTGAAATTGTTACACGCTTTCAAAAACATTTTTTTGTTACAACAAAAAATTGTTGTAACCGTGTAGTATTTCGGAAAGGTTTCTGACCTAGCAGTTCATATTCTATTCCTGAGGACTCCATACTGGAACCCTTTTCATTTCTTAGGTCTTTGAGCTCAGTCACAAAATATCGGAACTACACAGAAGCGAAAGTAAAGTTGGCACCTTTGAGGTTGAGGGGCAAATTTTAGTAACCTTGAATTCATACGTCGAGTGGAATCATGCTTCGCACACTGAGAAAAATTAGTACCTATGTTCATCATTCAAAAATAACTTGCTGAAGACAGAAAACTAATTCAAAACACTATCAGTTCTTCATGACGGTATAAACGTTGAATGATTTGATGAATGATTTAAATAGGAATTCCGTTATCCAATCATCAATAATAAATATGATACACTCACCTTCTTCAAATGCAGTACATATCCGATAGAAAATAATAATATATTCGGAAAATGTTTTACGTTTACAAAACAGAGACAAAAAAGAAAATAAATAAATCGAATCAACGTCAATCATAAGTTTTACATGAAAAATTATTGATACATTGAAGTAATCATGAATTGTTATGGTTGTGAATTTTTGAATATCAAGAGACATTAATGTGGGCAAGTTGAATATGAAATAAGTATTCCGTTTCTATTTATTTATTCAGAATACTCACCTGCATTCAGAGTTTAGCAATTATATTATGAATGCTGACTGAGTATTCTCAGATTTTCACTTCATTATTGAGCCAAAGCCTTACGGTTATCAAATAAGTGCAGACATAATTTATTTCACAATATCCCTGAAATCTCATAAAATAAACGAATACAATTTTCAATGCAATACTTTTTGATTTATTTATTGGAAATTGTAAAAATAATAATGAAGTATTACATCAATAACCAAAACAACATACATTAACTAACTATTAACAGATGATCACAGACGTAGTATATTGAGATTTGTAACAATAAATATATATTCAAATGAAAATATATTTATAAATGTGACAGAATAGTAACTTTTCTATTTTTCATATTTTCCATTATCAGTTATGATATTTCTATTCGTATATTTCAAGCAGTAAAATATTCCTAATCTAATGAAGAGTTTCAATACGTATGAATAAGGAAATTCAGAGCAAGGGTGGAAAAATTCTATATTTCTCGAAGTGATGAATGAGAAACTCTCTGAGAACAATTAATTTGATCAAACATAAAGGAAAAACATGTCTCTAATTTATGAATATAAATACCAAAAGACTCACTTGGAACCCTCAACCCACCATATATACTTTTATCGCAGCCACAAGCTTCATAATATGTGAATAATTTACTTGCATCCAATTCTTCATATTCTTCGAAAAAGTTGACACATATTTAACAGGTATGAACGTTGAGAGTTTTCACATCAAATAGCCACACATATAATTAAATGATGTTATATTTCCTCTTCGTCACTCGTAATCTGGATGTGATATTGCTTTAAACATTTTTTTATTATCTCTCTCAGGAATAATTACATCTGTTGAATTCAAATTCATCAACGTTTCATCGCGATCGTCTACACAATTCATATAATTTGAATGTAAATAATTTTGGCAAAAAAGTTTTCTGAATGCCCTCTCGAATTGTATTGGTGTTGGATTTATACTATTGTCTTCTTGCTAATACTTTCAAAGAAATTTTCAACACATTCTGAATTTACTCTTCTAGTACTCATTTTTTTGCCTTCCTTGAAGCCTTGATTTTCCTCCTCAACTACACTTTTCGAAGAGATCCAGAGCTTGAAGTTGTTGGTATCTGTATCGAAATAGAGGGAGACATCAGTGGTGAATAGATTTTGGTCTGACACAGCAAATTCTCTAAAGAACTTCTATCGGCAGTTTCCGAGTACTAAGTACCACTTGGACCTTCAATTAAAATATTTGTGTTACTCAAACTGATGAAATATTTGTACCTTGTATGGCAGAAGAGCACTGAGTGGAAGTTGGTTCTTTCAGTGTAGAAACAATAGCAGTATCTGAAAATCTTGAATGAATCAATTTGTTATTTACTGAAATTGTAATTTTGTAATTTCCAAAAAGAACTGAACTGATACTCTACCTGATAGAATAGTCATTTTTTTTGGTTCTGCAGATTTCTTATATCCTGTTTGTTTTCGTTTCAATGTGTGCACAAATGATATTGGAATAGCTTGAGCAAATGAAGTTTTTCGTGTTTCTTCTTTGGATATATATTTTTCTTCAAAATATATGCCAAGTGTCCACGTTTTTTTCAAGCAATCTTCCCTATTGCATGCTTCAACCCATTTCTCAGATATGAAACAATAAATGCTCAAGCAAGAAATTGTTCGAAAATACTAGACGCAACAATCGAAACCAAATACAAAATCTTATTTCAGACAAACAGTTGAAAAAATGTAAAGAACTTTGCCAATTTCATAGTACCATTCAGTGTCACTGACTCTCAAGAGAATCTGTGGTTCAGAACCAAAGCTATTTTATTTATACACTTGATACATACCTCATTGGGTTTTTCGGAATGGAAAACAAATTAATTTCTTCTTGGTTTTATCTGAAGGAATATCCGCCATAAACACACATAGTACCACCTTTCGATGCCATGTCAGAATTATTGTTAGGTGGTGCTGTTGCTTGGGTAAAGACCTAAATATTTATAAATTGGGTTGATCACAGTGACAGTGACAAGTTTCATTCACTTTACTTTCCCTTCTCTGCAGTTCCTTTTTTCTGTGGCTCAGTCGTAGAATGGATGGCACGCGAGCTGTTGTCATATACCTTCTCTACCGTAGACACAAACTCTGACAAACTCTGACAGAAACGCCAACGATCAAGAATGTTTTGGATACATCCAACCAAAAACGCGAAACGCGATGAAGCAGGAGTTTTTGCCACGTTTTACCCAGAACTTAGACGGGATGAAAAAAAATTATTTCCGTAATCTGCCATGATGACTAGTGTGAAGCGTCAAGTAGGGAATAGAGGGAAAGCCGTTTTCACTCCTGTTGTAGAAACCTTCACGCATCCTTCTGCATTTTGAGGAGAGTGGTTAAATGAACATTTTCCAATACGTTGGATTGGTAGAAATAGCCCATATGAACAGTGGCCTCCTCGCTCTCCTGACATAACTCCATTGGTTTTCTACTTGTGAAGAACTATGAGGGAAAGGATTTACAAGTCTGCAATACGAAATCGACAAGAACTTTGTGAGAGAATACGGCAAGCATGCCGTGAGATAACTATTTCAGAACTTAGGAGAGTGGTCAACAATAATAGAAAAAGAATTGAAAGATGTATCAGAATTGAGAGGCAACATTTAGAACTGACTTCTAATATTAGTGTTTATTTCATTTCCTGTTGAATTCGCTTCATTAATTGTCATTCAATTTCGACCGATGTCTCTGTGGCTTTTTAGTAAAGGATCATCAAAATTTGAACTTTTGTATGGTGAACATCAAGTTTTTCATTTCAATTCCTATGTTATAACGAAATAACTATTTTTGTAGCTTTTTATACAGAACCATCAATTGAAAATCGGAATTGAATATGAAAATTACAGAAAAAAATTAAAATTCGAATTTTGCGTTGGAATTTGGTGTGTAGAGTCAAAATCTTTTTCCAAGCAACTTTTTTAAATAACTTATTTCAGTATCATCAACGCGAAGCAAAATATCGAGAATTTGGCTTTTCCGCAGGAACGCAGTAAGCTTGGTTTAATGCTGTCAGTCGGGCTAAGTATTGCGACAAGTGCGGTCCATGAAGGTCTATGCCTGTACCAAAAAGCACGTATATTATTTATGACTATGATTTTAATATTTAAGCTGCATAAAGAATTGCTACCCAATTACTTTCAAAAATTCCTATTGAGAAATAATGAAGTTCATGATTACAATACGAGAGGAAATAACAATTTTGACATTACTAAAACTAACATTGAATTTGGAATTAATAGTAGGTATATTTCATAAAGGCTTAAACGAATTTAATAAACTACCACAATTTATAAAAGAATCTGATTCAATAAACCAATTTAAGTCATCATTGAAGAAGTATATTAGTGACCGCTCATTATGATACATCAAAAATATATTCTTTTCAAATAAATTTACAATTTATTGTTTATCAGAAGAATCATGAAATACAAATCAATTAACAGAATTTAGCTTAATGAAAGAGCGAAGGAAAAAAATACCTCAAAAGTGCTGCTGCTCCCTCCTGTTCATAAAAGAGGACATATGCTTCTTCACTCACAAGCGATTTTGGTGCAATTGGGGACACGTGTGAATCGTTGTATTCATTCCACGTGCCACTATAAGGGTGTCTGCAATATGCTGTGTAATGCACGCTGTAAGTAGTCCCACTGTGATTCGAAAGTGCATATAGATTGTAACGACAAGGAGCCACATTGTCTGCCGCATGATTGCTCATATCTAATACTTCTAAAGGAAACTCAATGGCAACATTCAATTTGCCTCTAAATCTTTCCGTTGGAGATAACCGTTTTAAATGAATTACTAAAATACGGGGAAACTTATGAGTCGATAGGGACTTTGTGCATTTTCTTCTTTTCTTGCACCTCGAACTAGTTGGTTTTTCATCTCCATACAGGGTTTCTTCTTTTGTGACGAAATCCAAGCATTGTGACAAACTCAATTGGCCAGTTCTTTGTGGTATAGGGAGAGACAAATCCCAGAAAGGATTGAAGGTTACTGATGAGAATCCACAGTGCGTGCACTCTATAGTAGATTTTAATTGACCAACGAAATTGTCTACAATCTTAGAGTTGTTCATTTTCATGTATCTCAGCCAGGACTCTTGCGCTTTTCCGCTGTCGGAAAAGCGCAAGAGTCAATCGTCAATCTCCGTTAAGATCGGTTTAGGTTTCTCAGTAATTCCATTGAGGTTCAAGTAAACCTTCTAAAAGATATCGAAGGAATTCCTGGGCGCCTTGATGAGAAGATCCCATGAATCGAGGGGCAAATCTTTGAATCTGACTTTTAATGTAGGCAGTGTTTATTACTTTATCAGATGAAACTTCTGACCACAATTCCTTGATAACTTTTTCGAACGCTTTGATTAAAACACCTTTCATACTAGAAGTACTGGTATTGATATCTTCCATGTATGTATCCGTTTTTAAATATTCCAACAACCATCTCGTATTTGATAAACATTGGATTATACTGTTCATGAAACAGGTGCTTCCAATATTTTTCAACCCATTAAATCCAAGAGTTTTGACTGAAGAATGTATATCTGATCTAATATTGTTTATACTACGTTGTTCATGTTGCTCTGTATCTTCTGATGGAAAATTATAGGGAGTATAAGAGGTTTTATGGTGAAACAATCTTCTATCGTAAGTAGAGTATAAGTAGGATTTGGAAATAAACGGATGCAGAAAAGTTTCATCCAGTAAAAGTTACGATGGAATGGTGCCGAAAACAGAAACTGAATTACCACGCTGTATAGCTAAACTAATTTTTTGGATCAGAAAGGTGGTACATCTTTTTCTTCAGTTTCTTCAGTCATCTTTCTGCCGATTTCTATGACAAAATTCAGAGATAAGGGCCCAAATACACTGAAAGTTTCTACAGCCACAGGACAAAATATAAAGTTGTTTCCAAGATTTCGATATTCCTGCTGTTTTGCTTTCTCACTGGTTATGGCAGCAGCAGCTGCACTTTTGGACGTTTCAACTAAATGGGATGAAGCCAATGTGTCTGCACATCTGAAATCCCAAACGGCAGCTTTGCCACCTTTCCAGGGAACAAGATTCATTCCATCAGGACGTTTGCCATCATCACGGCTAGTACCTAGTGGTTCTAGGATAAAAGGTACCCCGGCTGATATCAAGGCCCTTTTCATGATGTCATTGACTTGATGATGTCTTGGAAAACGTCCAGAACTCTTTCTGCAGCTTAAACCATGAGTATCTTTTTCATTTACTTCACTACTACAAATACATTTATAAGGAATACAAATATCTAAACCCAATCTGAGTCCAATGGCTACCCTGAAAGTATCATTAGTAGTGTTCCCAGAGTAGCAACAGGTAATGCGTTCAAACAAGCACCAGACTCTTTAATATTGATAGCTTTGAGGCGAGCTTTTTCCGAGGGAGATGACAGAGATGGAGTCATAGAGTCAGAAGCAATTTCTAGTAAAGGTTCGTCCCATCCTTTCTAAAGTGAATTGAGATCCGTAAGCACATGGCTTCTGGTTTGAGAACACCAAATAGATTCGCCTCCGACGGTTAAATTATCTTCTATATTAGTAAAGGAAACTGGAAGTATCATTTCTATCAACTGCAAAACATTGTGGATGGAAAACATAAATGCTGGTGAAGCCAGGGATGATGCTGAGCGCAGACCCAACCCTTCACGATTCACAGGCAATGTTGCTTCAGACCAAAAAATATCGGTGAAAGAGCTATTGGTAACATTTTCAATTATGTTACGTAGGTGATCATCAAACTTTTTAAGGTATACTTGACTTTTCCAACAAGGTGAGCATCTTAGAGTATAAAGTAGTTCAGGAAAGGCTAAACAATTTTTCAATAAAAAAAAAGTATGCATTGGCAAATGATATAAACTGGTGGATATCAAGTCAAGGGAATCTATTTTGTTCTGCAAACTTTCACATAGAGCTTCCATAGTGAGAGGGGCGCCAAGTAGTTCCCATTTCGATTTTCCCATTAGTTTTATACCAGGAACAACTTCCTTAATGTCGGCAAGATATTCTGATTTAGAACTTGAATTGAAAATTATTTCACATTTATCGAAGTTGAGTTCGAGACCAATTTGTTTTGAACTGTTGATAATTATCTCCAAATCCTTCTATATAATGTCATTATCATCTCCAATGCATCCGTCATTCAGATACCAACAAATTCTGAATTTAGTTTTCTAGTTAGCTCTTGAATGGTCAGGCAGAAAAGTGTAGGTCCTGAAGGATCTCCTTGTTGGACATCTCTGAGATTCAATCAAATGTTCACCAAAATTCAAAAAACTTGGATATCTGTAGTATTGATATATAAAAGGGTACAGGTCTAGCAAAGACTCTTGTGAACGTTGTAACATCAAATTTCTGTCAATCATGTTGAATGCGTTTTTAAAATCCAACTTCAGTAATGTTGTTGATGGATATATCGGCGTGCTGCATGGGCGACTGCTTCGCATCCTCCAGGAGTACCGGAACCAAATCGAATAGGACGTAAAATGGAACCAAGGTCTTCTTGAATCCGAGAACAACCTAGTTTGGCCACTAACCGGCGAAAGACCGATGGCAATGGGACGTATTTCTCCGCCTTTTTTTTGACAGCACAGATAGATGCACTCTAGAATCACCAGCAGTATAACTGAGAAGGTATTGTATGTGACTTGGACGAAAGCCATCTAGCTGATCCAGTGCGGAACGCTTTCACTGTTGCAAGTATAAGTTGTTCAGGAACTTGAAATGTTGAATTGCTTAGTTCTTCAAAGCAGTTGATCTTTTGAACAATGACAATGTACCTTGTCCTGTTTCATTCGGGTCATTGCTGGAATTTTCAATTAATGTATCCTTCGACATCAAAATGCTATTTTCTGAATTTGACATTGACGTTTTGTGAATTTTTCCATTATGAATTTTGAGGCCGGTTTTTGATCTGAAACATTGTCCATGTCGTATGATTGTGTCAGTTCATACTGAAATACAGGAGTGCCCCAGATTTTGATAAAATGGATTATTCTCATTTGAACAGCCTTTATGTGAAATAATAATATTAACAATAATTATTATCAACATATATTGTAATATAATTATTGACGAAATAGGAATTCAATTCTCAACAAATTCCAATGTGCCAGTAATCCTTCTTTCTTTTGATGCAGCTATACTGAACTCAATATAACTACGCCAATGAGTTTCGCGGTCGAGCACTTAAAATTTCAACTATGGTGAATGCAACTCGGGGAGTGTGAGAGGTCTAAACGAACGACTGTGGTCGTCGCCCTTTCTTCTGCAGATAGAACTTTCCACGCCGGAGAATTTCTTTTCAATACTTTGTTGGGCAATGATTATTATTTTCGGCTTGCGCAACGACAATCATAAATGGTCCTGCGGTTTCTCACCTCACCCATTCCATGGACGAATGTATGCAGTTGCACGAACTGAAGAACCTTTCCCAATGAAGGCAATAATA